>PVJO010001409.1:0-174002 GCA_004026905.1 Hystrix cristata
AGAGAGAGAGGCTGGGGGAAGAGCAGAGGACAGTGTTACCCGTGTTGAAACCCCAACCTTATTCACATATTTTGATGGATCCAGACCCTGCCGGTTCGCGGGCTGGCTCTGTGCCCCAGCTGTAGCCACCTGGGGCAGGCGGTGGGGGCAGGGCCTAGCAAGGCCGACCAGACTCTCTGACCTCACTCAGCCATATTCTGTAGAGTAGGAGGGTGGCGGCGCTGTTCACAGGCCACCACCAAAGGCTTTTTATCAACCTGTCAACCTCAATTTAACTGAATTTAGCTGAGTTACCTAGAGTAAATTGTCAACATAAATCTTACACTATAAGTTAAAAAAAATTGGCATTGCTAGTAACTCCTAGCAACACTGTGAATTATGTCCAAAAATTAAGTGAGATTCATGCTGTATCACAAGAAAAAATTTTAAAAATCCCTTTTTCCAATGTAAAGGAATGAAGCATTTCTATCAGTGTATTATTCAAAGCCCTTTGGTCTTATTCTAATTGTCCTAATTTATGAAAAAAGATTAACAAATGTTATTTTTCAACCAGACTTTCATGTTAGGGTTTATTACATTATTTTCAAAGTCAAAGTTCGATGTGATAAAAATCAGAGTGTTCTAAATAATCAGGAAAAAACTGATTTTCTATCCTAGTCTACCCCCCTAACTGGTCCATGGACATAACTACTTTTTGTTGATTCTTTGATACTGTCTTTCCTATCTTTGAGTAACATGCTATACTGCTATTTCTTGACTGTCAGTTTTAGACCTCAGATTCTGAATTTTTACCATGGAAGATGAGAATGTAACTCTTTCACACCCTTACTGTCCAACCTATTCACATGCAAATATTCTTTTTGCATTTGTACTACCCTTATCAATGTAATTATATCAAAATTCTAGTTAAATCATAGAAAGCCACTTTTCAGTCTTTTTCAATATGAACTTGGCCTTTAGATTTAGGACTTTTGTTTTGTTTTCATTTTTTTAATTCCCTCTTCATTTTCTCTGTTCTGCATTTTCAGCAGTTCCTATTATTTGGTTATGGCCCCCTTGTTTTCATCTGTTCTATTTCCCACCTCTCATTTTGCTCCATGTTCTAGGAAGCTTTCTCAAGTTTGTCCTCTAAGTGAAGTTTAGGAAACCTTCTCTGTAGAAGATCAAATAATAAGTATTTACATCAACTGCAGGCCATACATTCTCTGGAACAGCTCAGCTCTTCTGCTATAGTGTGAAAGCAGCCATAGACAGTATGCAAATAATGGTCATGGCCATATCCCAGTAAACCTCTGCACAGCCACATGCAGCAAGTCAGACTGGCCTGGGACCTGACCGCTGCTCTAACCTTTAATTTTTAGTTCCTTCTGCGTTGCGGAAGCATTCTGTTATTTTCTGAATATACTTTTTAAAAGTATGTCCTTATTTTATGGATATATGTTTTTTCCCTGAGATTAAATGAAAGATCTAGAATGTACTGTTACTCATTTGTCTTTAAATAATTTTTTATATAGTCTTTTTTCCTGAGAGTTGCTTTTTTCGTTTGTTTGGGTGTGTTTTTCATGTTACAGGCTTTCCTTAACTGTCTGCTCCTGTCTTAGGAGGGACACTGAAAAGCTACTTGTTAGTTGTCAGCAGGTTTAGATAAGACTTGTTTACTGTGGCCTCACTGTCAAATCACCTGACAGGAGGGAGTCCCCAGGTATGTACTGTTGAGACTTTCTTAGGGCTTCTAAGACTCTCCAGAAAAGAAGTTTTCCATTTCCTGTTTAGAAACTCTTGCTAGGGGGCTGGGGATTTAGCTCAGTGATTAGAGTGCTTGCCTTGCAAGCACAAGGCCCTGAGTTCGATCCCCGGCACCACAAAAAAAAAAAAAAAAGAAACTCTTGCTCACCAGGAAGCCTTGAGCAAATTCAGTAGGAGAAGTTTGGGCATATCATTCAGTAATAGTCACTAATCTCCGTTTTCTGGTTGGTATTTTCTTCACATTCAGCTGCACCTGATGTCCCCTAGTCCATTAACCCTGTTTTACTTTCTGCAAAGAAATGATGTGGTGATAGAGCAGCAGCTGCTTAGGACTGATGGAGAAGGGAAAGGTATATGAAACCAAAGTAAATGGACTATAAACAGACTTTAAACCAGACTTGTGTTTTTAAAAAGGCTAGTTTTATGTACAACCCCTCATGCTAGTTCTAGTACTGCTAGATGTTGTTATTAGATCTACCTCTTTGTACTTATGGGTTAATACCTTACAAAAAATTCCGTTCTTGTTTAAGTAGAATTTGAGGAAAAAGCAGAGTTTAAAGTACGTTTAACTATAATCTTTAGAATCCTTCTGTAATCTTTGATCTTATTTGACTTTTGTGTTAAAGATACCATAGTAACTCCACAGACTCTTTTATTTTTTTATGTCAGAATAGAACTTTGTTAGATTTTACTGATTTATCAGATTCTCCCATATTTTTGCCCTTGTAAAATATGAACATTTTATTTCCCAGTTCTCTTATATGGCCAACTTTCTTCAAGTAGCAAGTTTTTGCAGCAAGCAAAGTTTACAAATTGTTGTTTTTTGTTTTGTTTTTACTTTTGCTATTCTCAGTTTGTTGTGCGAATTTTGACATTGGTTCTCACAAAATGTGTGTGTGTGCATGTGTAGTATGTATGTGTGTGTAAAATGTATGTGTGTTACAAAATGTATGTGTGTATAACAGAGTGGGCAGTTGTTTGAAAAGTTGTGGGGGAATGAGGAAAATGCTATTCTCTTTTGATGTAATTATGTTTTAAATACTATTTTTTCCCTAGATGGACAAAATATTGGAATCAAACACATTCCTGCAACTCAGTGTGGCATTTGGGTTCGAACCAGCAATGGAGGCCATTTTGCTTCACCAAATTATCCTGATTCATATCCACCAAACGAGGAGTGTATCTACATTTTGGAAGGTATTGGACCACTTACTTTCTTTTATTGGAGGAATTTTTACTTTATTGTAAAACTAACTGCATTTGTAAAATTCTGTTAAAGCAGTTTGAAAATAATTTAAGCATATATTAGAATTAAATTCTAGTAATAGCAAATATTTATAAATACTACCTACATTAACAGAATGATAGTTGAAACTTAATGGGAGTTTTGAATCTCCTAAAATAAAATTTAATTAAGTACTTCAGTATAGAAGAGAAACTTCTGATAAAGACTTAAACTTACTGACGTCCCTTATTAGGCTTATGCAAATTTATGTACAATTAGTGACCTCCTTCCATTTGTTCTATTATCTTTCTGTGTATCGTGGTACATGGTACATTATATCTCATGAACTCAGCAGTACCTTTTCAACACTTCAGTTTTAATCAAGTACATTTAATAGTTCATGCCAAAGGAAGATTATGGTACTTCTACAGAGTAGCACTATTATTAATGTAAAATGTGACATTTATGATGAATAATTCTCATTACTAGCCTCATCTAGGAAGCATTAACAGAACAATAGTTGTGATTTAATCATTTGTGTCAGTACGTTTGTGTATTTCTTATTCTTGTTGTCCTGATTTGCTTCCTCTTGTTTTATAGCTGCTCCACGTCAAAGAATAGAGTTGACCTTTGATGAACATTACTATATAGAACCATCATTTGAATGTCGGTTTGATCACTTAGAAGTTCGAGATGGGCCGTTTGGTTTTTCTCCTCTTATAGATCGCTACTGTGGTGTGAAAAGCCCTCCATTAATCAGGTCAACAGGGAGGTTCATGTGGATTAAGTTTAGTTCTGATGAAGAACTCGAAGGACTGGGATTTCGTGCAAAATACTCATTTATTCCAGGTAAGAATAAGTTGTCTTTTCAGTGGTTGAGCACTCACTCTGATTTTAGAAATTTAAGAATAGAAGAGAGAAAATTTGGCAAAGTTAAATAAAGACATTAAAGAAATTATCAAGATCAAAAGTAGATCAGAGAGGTTGGGGATTTAGCTCAAGTGGTAGAGCGTTCACCTAGCAAGGTCAAGGCCCTGAGTTTCATCCCCAGCACCCCCCCAAAAACCAAAACAAAAACAGAAAAACAAATTGGGGTTGGGGGGTTAGACTGCTTGCCTAGCAAGTACAAGGCCCTGAGTTCAATCCCCAGCATCAAAAAAAACCAAAAGCAGGATATGAACGAATAAAAAATTGGAAATAGAACTATATCATTTAAATTTTGAGGCATATCATTAATACCATTTTTTCTTAGTTTTAAAAAATGTTGTGCTGGGCATGGTGGCACACGCCAGTAGTCTCTGCACTCAGGATACTGAGTGAGGAGACTCACCTAGAGTTGGAGGCCAGCCTGAACCTACATAGTGAGACACTGCCTAAAAAAAAAGTTGCACAGCACATACATAAGGCCAACAACGTCCAAATAAATGTTTTTGTTGTTGCTTTGATGTTTTGTTTTGTTTTGTTTTTCGATACAGGGTCTTACTATGTGGCCCAGGATTGCCTCAAACTCAGGGCACTCCTCCTTCCTGCCTCAGCCTCCTGATGCTGGAATTACAGGTGTGCACCACCACACCTGTCTGAAATAAATGTATTTTTAAAAATAATTCAATATATTGTCTTTTTTTCACAATGTACCCACTAAAATTCTTTTGGCAAGTTTATTTCATTGGGCTGATTGACTTAACTGCTCATTTGAATGAAAATAGTGAGCAGTAGAACAAATACTTATCTGTATGTAGAGGTTAACAATCTGGATTTGAATTCTTTCTCTACTACCTAATAGCTGTACGCCTTCAATACAGAGTTGTGACTGAGATTTGCTGTTAAGACAGTGCTAAGAGCTGCTGTTTTGCGAAAATGATACTACTATCATACTGTATTAGTTTCCTAGGACTGGCATAATTACTGTAAGTCTGGAGACTTAAAAACAACAGAAATGTATTTTTCATAGTTCTAGAGGCCAAAAGTCCAAATTCTAGTAAGGCCTCACTCGCTCTTGGGATTGTAGCGAGGAATCTGTTGTCTCTTCCAGCTTCACATCTCTTTTTCCTCATCTCAGATCCTTAACAATGACACCTAGGGGCTGGGGATTTAGCTCATTGGTCAGAGGGCTTGCCTTGCAAGCACAAGGCCGTCACTTGGATAACCAGCAACAACAAAAAAGACATCTTTTCCCTTCTAATGTAGTATTCACTCTTCTGTTTACCATCTAAGGCAGTGGTGGCAAATCTGTAGCATACATGCCATAACGGGCTGTTTGTTATCATTGATCATTTGCCATCACTGATCTAAGATAATATTCACAAATGTTGATAGATGGGGGGGTAGTTGTTTAGCCTACTGGATTACTATACTACCTGTTTTACCTTCTCCCTGATAGGTAGGACACTGAGAACTCTCTAAGACCTGTAAAACCCTATCCAGTGTAGAGTACTGGTATCCCAAATATAAAAATAAATTCTTGTTCTATGTCCAAAGAGCTTACAAACTTCACAGGATGAAAAAAAAAGTAACAACTGTATAATCTTTTTTGATTTTATTTACTTTTCTTGTAAGAAATTTAACTGAAAAAAATTAAGTCATACCCAAATAAAGTGCTGTATTCATAATCTACCACCCTGTGTATAAATCAGTGTTAGCAATTTGGTGTGTATCCCTCCAGGTGTTTTTATGCTTAGTTTTTACATACACCTTTATTACCTGTTTTTTTTTGAGGGGGGGGTTGCTTGGAAATTACAAGTAACTTTTTATCACTGTCTGTAAGCATTAGGGAAAATGTAAAGTTATGCTTCTTACGGACTTAGGGGAGAGGAAGGGGAGCTGAGGAGGGGAGAAAAGGGAGGGAAAGAGAGTGTATGGTAGATTGAGGACATGCATGTATGGAAGTGTCACTGTAAAACTCATTAATTTGTGTAATTGGGTAGTTATAATTTATTAAAAATAAAATTTTTGTGCCAGTATTTACATGCTAAGTGCTAGGACATTTTCAAAAGGTAAAATCTGTCTGATAGATGTTATTTTTTTAGAGCAGTTTTAGGTTCACAGCGAAACTGAGCAGAAAGTAATCATATGCCTTCTCCTTTCCCTACTGCCAAAAATATGCACCCGAGTGGTACGTTTGTCACAATCAGTGAACCAGCAATGAATGATACATCATTGTCACTCACAGTCCATGGTTTGAGTCAGAGTTCACTCTTGATACTGTATGTTCTGTGATTTTTTTTTTTTCTGGCTTTTGAGACAAGTTCTCACTGTGTAGTTCATACTGGCCTTAAATTTGTGGTGATCCTCCTGCCTCAGCCTCCCAAAGTGCTGGGATTACAGGTGTGTACCACCATGCCCATATAAAATAAATGGCTGTTCTGTGAGTTTTGACAAATGTTTAATGACATAGATCCACCATTATACAAAATTTACAAAACAGTTTCATTGCCCTAAATTTGCCCAGTGCTCATCCCGTTCATCCCTCAATCCCTCCCCATTGGCAGCCACTGATGTGGCTGATGTCTTTACTATCTACACAGTTTTACCCCTTCCAGAGTGTCAGTGACAATTGGAATCATACAGTATGCAGCCGTTTCAGGTTTGTTTCAGTCACCTACCCATAAACATGTACGGTTCCTTCATGTCTTTTGTTTTTTAATTTTTATTTTTATTAGTACGTGTTTATAGTACATAATGATTATACTCATCATGGTCCTCTGTGTCCTTTTGTGACTTGACAGATTGTTGTTAAGCACTGAATAAGACTTCATTATCTGGATGTACCACAGTTTATCTCTTCTATTGAAGGATATCTTGGTTGCTTCGGGGTTTTAGCAATTATGAGTAAGGCGGCTATAAACATCTGTGCAGGTTTTTGTGAGGATATAAATTAACCGATTTGAGTAAATGCTGTTATTACATTTTACACTATGAATGAACTTGAGACATGCTTGGTGAAATTGCTAGAAACCGAAGGACAAGTATTGTATGAGTTCACTTATATAAGGTGTTAAATTCACAGCAATAAAGCAGAATGCTGGTTACTGGCTTGACAAGAGAAGGGAAAAACAGGGAATTAGTTGTTAATGGGTATAGACTTTCAGCTTGGGGGTTTTTTTGTTTTTTTTTTTTTTAGATGCTGGAAATACGGGTGATGGTTGTGTCACATTTTGAATGCCACTTATGTATATACTTAAGAATGGTTAATGTGACACATTTTATGTCATTTTTCACACCTAAAAAGTCACATTTTGAGTGCCACTGACATGTATACTTAAAAATGGCACATTTTGTGTATCATTTATCACACCTAAAAAGAAGTATCTCATAACCTCTTTTTTCCCAATAGCAGGGAAAAGGAAAGCAACTGACTGTGGAAATATAAGATAATCTTCCCTACAAACTAGTTCACCGAAATTTGAGAAGCAATAGTTTATATTAAAATAACTGATGTGGTTGAATTGGTCAGTTACTTGATTTTTATTAACTAAATCAGTTAACTGAATTGAAACTTTTTTGTGTCCTAAAGACACTATTACAAAATCTTACACAAGTTAAATCTTTACAAGTGGAGCTGAGGATTTAGCTCAGTGATTAGAGTGCTTGCCTTGTAAGCACAAGGCCCTGAGTTTGATTCCCCAGCACCAAAAAAAAAATCTTTATAAGTAAGTGTAGACTACTTGAAAGAAAAAGACAATGAAAACAATGCTCTTGTTTGAGTAATGTAAAATTTTTAAAATCAGCCAACCTCGAGGTTGGGATTTAGCTCAGTTGTAGAGCACTTGCCTAGCAAGTGCAAGGGCCTGAGTTCTAGCCCCAGCACCTGCCTCACCAAAAAAAAAAATCACCAACCTCAAAGATGCTTACTTTGAGCAAAAGTATCTGCTTTTCAAACTCTTTCAGTTGTACATATCATGAAAGAAACTTCTGTGGTTGTTAAATAGTTAAAATATAAACAAGTTATAGTATGTTGGGATTTCTATACTTTTACCTTGTATTTGTACTTGATACTATCCAGAGTTTCTGCATATATTATATTTTATGCTAATAACAGTAGTATCAGGAAGATTATGTGATATCCCATTTAATAGAGGAGGAAACTTAATAAGAGATGAAATGATTGTTTCATACAGTGGCAAACCCAAGACTAGATTCCAGTTCTCTAGGCAACTTTTTCTACTCTGTTATGATGCCTTTGTGATGTAGGTGAGGTTTCTGCAGAGTGATTACTAATGAAAGAAAAACTTTTTGTGTGCAATAAATAGGTATGCGTAATTAGCTAAAATATGGCTGTGTCTGCTGTTAAAGTCGTGTTTATAAAATAAATTTTACCTAGGGAATGATACATCTAAGAAAAAACAGTTGTTGGTGAAAAGTTAGTAACTGGGATAATTAGGGAAATTTTATTACAATAATGATAGTATCTTAAAAATCCTTGCCTGTGTCTGAAAAAAATTCTTATTTTCCAGATAGCTGCTATGACCCACGTGCCCCATGCCATTTAGGGTTTAAATTTCTTTTTGACATTTCTCTGCAAAAGAGTTACCCCCTTTCAGCAAGTATGAGAAGTATGAGTTTATTTTAAAAGAGCAGACTCGGAGATGTATTCTAAATTAAGTTAGTAATTAGTTTCCATTTTCCCAGTTGGTGGTTTGGTGACTTTATGGAGTGTGGAATTGAACATGGTTTTAACAGGAACAGAGTGCGCAGCTACATGTGATGGAGTATGGGAAGCAACTGCCTGGACTAAGGCTTCTGAGGCACTTTGGGCCGCCCGAGCAAGTTTCACTCTGGCAGTTGGGCATATTCAGGCTCTAGTTGAACTTTCAAACAAATATTTTAAGACAACTATGGTTCAGCCATAGAAAAGGATAAACTAGAGTCATTCATATGTAAATGGATGTTCCTTGAGAACATACTTTTAAGTGAGATAAATCAGACACTCATGAGTACACATCGAATTGTCTCTCTGATATGAGAAGCCATAACTGTAAACAAGGACAAAGAGGTGTAATAGATACTATATAAAAGGAAGATAATATACAAAGGAGAGGAGTACTAGAAAGAAAGAAGGGGAAAAGCAGAAAGGCAACAAAGGAAAGAAAAGGGAAAGGGAAAATATGGAAAATTATGAATAAACCTGCTGTAAATAGGGAGGGAAGGAACAGAGGGGAGGGGTGGGGAAGAGGGGGGAGAACCAAGATGCATCATGTACAGGTACAAAATAAATGTGATGAATGTAACCATTATATGTAAAATGTACCAATACATGTTCTTGGTTTAATATAAAATTTAAAAAGAACTATGTTTGTAATTTTTTAAAATTTATTTTTACTGTAGTAAAATATATATATCATGTAAGATTTACCTTTTGCCCACTCGTAAGAATCGCGTTCAGTGATACTAACTACATTCACAACGTTTTACAGCCATCACCACTACTCACTTATGCAAAAAAAAAAAAAAAGAAAGTTTTTTTTTTTTTTGGTCAGTACATGTTTCACGTGATCACATACTCTGTGGGTAGTTGGTACATGTATGTGACACATCTTCATTCTTTTTACTTCCCCTCCTCCATTTGTTGGTCCCCTACCCATTTGCGAAAGATCCATCTGTTTCCTGTCACCTGTTATTTTATTATACTTTGAGTTTCTCATACAAGAAAAACCATGCCATATTTAAGCTTGTGTGTCGGATCTATTTAACTTAACATTATGGTTTCAAGGTTTAAACAAAAACTTTAAAAGACAAATTTTAATACGATTCAGCAAAAAAGAATTTCATTCCTTTTTAAAGCTGTATAATATTCTGCTGTGTTGCGTAGGCCACATTTGACTTATCTGTTCATCCGTTAGTAGACCACCTACTACTTTTGATAGTTGATAGTGTAAATTATGATATTGTGAAGTATAAACATCATTACATAAATGTTGATCTGTAAACAAGTCCATAATGGACTGGTGGCATGTCGTCTACATCAGTAAAAGCTTCTTTTACATTGCTGTTGAATGAAGCTTTGACATGTCTTAAAATGTTAAGCCTTGAGATATCTATACCAATGATTGTCTTCTTTTTTCTGTTACAGATCCTGACTTTACTTACCTAGGAGGTATTTTAAATCCTATCCCAGGTTTAGTATATTACCTCTTTTTCCCCCGCGGCATTTTTGATCGGTTTTATTTTCCTTTGAACATCTTTCATTTATTCTTTCTAGATTGCCAGTTTGAGCTCTCAGGAGCTGATGGAATAGTGCGTTCTAGTCAGGTAGAACAAGAAGAAAAAACAAAACCTGGCCAAGCAGTTGATTGCATATGGACGATTAAAGCTACTCCAAAAGCTAAGGTATTGCTATGTATTGAATTATTTCAAAGAATATAATAAGACATGACTTGTATAATTGTTATTTTTTGACTCATGACAATATGTATTGAATATGTAAATTGATATTATACCTTAAAAATTAGCCAGACACAATGGAATATTCCCATAATCCCAGCTGCTCAGTAGAAGCAGAAACAGTAAGATCATGAATTCAAGGATAGCCTGAGTAACATGGTGAGAACCTATCTAAAAAATAAAAAAGGCTTCTTGAAATCAAAGAATATCTCCTTGAAGGTCACAGTCCTGACAGTGCAAAACATAAACATGTTTACAGGATACGTAATCAACTTTTAAAAATCAGTAGTTTTTCTGTATACCAGTAGTGAACTAGCTGAGAAAGAAATCAGGGAAACAATTCTATATACCGTGACTTCAAAAAATATAAATATGTCGAGCCTACTTCTGTCTTACTGTTCTGCCCTCTGCTGACCATGTAGAGCTTTTATAGGAAAGTACTACAGAGAAAAAAATTTTAAATAAGTCTGACAGATTGATTGGCTGCTAACTATGTTTAATTTATACTTCTAAGAATCTCAGCAGTTAAACTTAGTTTTAATGTATACGTGGACTGATTGGCAAATACAGTGAATGTTTAAATTTTTAAAAACTTAGCGCAGTAAAAGACACGTTGCCAAGAACAGTGGGATGAGTGTATGAAGTGAAGGGGGAATATTTTGAGGAGGATTAATGGCAATTTGTTTTTCTGTAATAAATTTTTTAATTTAAACATTCATTGTATTTTTTGATCACCCCATATACATGTGTGAAGCAAATAGAAAAGGAGAAGGTGAGAGAATGTACCTTGAAGAAATCATGAAAATCATGCTTATAGTTATGGTGATATGATAGGTTAGAGAACCAGAAAACCCACCAAGTTAACAAGGTCTTAGAAATGTTGGGTAAAATTTAATAAATAGCCTTTTAAAAGCATGTGTAAGCTCCAAAAAAGTGGATAATTCTTTCTACTACAAATGGCGAAAGATAATTGTAAGTTAGAGCAATAAACTGAAATCGATGTTACAAATCCCCCCACCTCCCGCTAATTTCAATAACCTGTTACTACCCAGGTGTAAGTGTGCCAGAAGCTTAGATACCCACACTGAGAAAGAATAGGAAAAAGGCCAAGGCTTGTGAAATTCCCTTAAACAGAGCTAAAACCATCACAAGAAACAGGACTGCCATGAATGAGTAAATTAGGAAAAAAATTACACTAACACATGTCACTGACAAAGAAACATGTTTTTCTGGTTTTATTCCCTGGGTGGGGGTAGAGGCGAGCTGGAATTTCCCATAACACTCTATACACCTGGGAACTTGCTTTTGGGTTTGGGATATGAATTTACATTTCATGGTCAATCCAGGAACCACCAAGCCCCAAGATTAACAAAGTAGTCATAGACTCATAGAAGCTTTGAGATACCTAGCAAAAATAAATCCAAAATGACCCCTGAGGCTTCAAGTTTGGCACTGATAAATCACCACTGAAAACCTTAGAATCCCAAATGAGAAAACTTTCTTTGCCCACAACCTACCCATCAGGTAAGAGCAGACCAACAGGAAGAAGTTTCTTAGACCTCTAAGAACTTAAACATATTAAATATCCTGCAAGAAACAAAAAAGTGAGAAAGAAAATGACCAGGTACATTTTTAAATAACCAAATAGATCTATAAATAAAATACATGGTTATTAAAAAGTCTGAGGAAGTCTCATGTGGTGGCACACAACTATAATCCCAGGGAGGCTGAGGCAGGAGGATCAAAAGTTTAAGCCCAAATAAATTGCTGGAAGAAATTTGAATCTAAGGGGTTTTGAAGCTGTCCTCATTTGTCCATGGTTCAAGTGGAGATAAAAGAATTGTGGCAAGGCAGATAAGATAACTGGATTAAGCATCAATCCTTTTAAAAAAGACTACGTTGGAGACAGAACCTCCTTAAAGTGACATTGATAAGTATTGAAGGAATTACAGGTGAAATTGCTTAAATTATTTAATTTTTGCTGCCTCCCTAAAAAAGTTTTAACCCAGCCTGGACAACTTAATGACTTAGTGAGACTGTCTTAAAAAATACTGTTTTTTTTTAAAAATACTGTTTTAAAGGGCTAGGACATATCTCAGTCCACAGGCCCCACTAACCTCACCACAAAAAGATCAATACCAGAACTATCAGTGGAAGCCCAAAGACAATTACATACTGTCTTTAAAGTGTTGACCAAAAGATAATGAGTGACCTACATTTCCTTATCTAAACTGTGATTCAAGAATGAGGGCAATATTAAAATATTTGGCCATGGGGAATTCTCTAAGTTTGCTACTGTAGTCTTACAAAAAGTCATACAGATTGAAAAGGAAAAAATAAGACCTTTTTATGTGATGTGACTGTGTAAATTTTAAATTTTTCCCAAAAATGCTCTTGGAACAAATAAGAAAGTTTATTTAGCAAGGATGCAAGATACAAGACCAACATACAAAAATGTATTATATCATTATATACTTGCAATACCAACTGGAGTTCAAAATTAAGAAAACAGTACCATTTAAAAATCATTCCCCATTAAAAACTGTATGTGCCATCTGTAAACAGAAAACAGAATTCTGATGGAGAAATCCAAAGACCAATCCAAATGGAAAGATGCACCAGGTGTACTGATAGTTTCTGCAGTGCTAACATTTCATTTCTTCCAAAATTGATCTATATAGTTAAAGACAATTCCATCAGAATCCTAGCTACATTTTTGTAAATACTAACAGAACTAATTTAGAACTTAATGGATAGGCAAGGAATTATAAAACACAAAGTAATTTCAAAGAAGAATCAAAGTGAAAAACTGATAGCTTGATTTCCAGATTTACTCTAAAGCCTCAGTAATTAAGATGGTGGTACTGACAAGAGGACAGACACAGAGCAATGCAAGAGATAAAGAGCCCAGAGAGTGGATTTGTACAATATGGTTAATTGGTTTTAACAGATAAAAGACAGCTCAGTGGGAAAAGAATAGTCTTCACCAGATAGGAATGGAACAATTTGATACCTACATTGCAAATTTTAAAAAGAACTTTCACCTATATAAAATTTTTATACAAAAATTAAAACAGATCATAGACAAAAATGTAATAGAATGTGTTTGGTAGAAAATAATGTTTTTTCCGTGAACCATTTCAGAACCCCCAAACTCAAGAATACAAACACAGCCCAGTGTTCTGTGGCTGTGGTGGTGGCGGTGGTGATGGTGGTGGTGATGGGTTTTTGGGTGGTTGGGTAAGTTGGTTGGTTGGTTGGTTTTGCAGTACTAGGGATCAGACCCAAGGCCTCATCCATGCCAGGCAAGCACTTTATCACTGAACTACATTCCCAGCCCCAGTGGCTAAATGAGGAAACACTCATTTTGTCTAAGCCATTTAAAGGAAGTTAAAAGCCACCATAACCCTTAAATAAATTAATGGATGATATTTGAGGAAAATGTGCAGAATACTTACATAAATACACAGGAGAAGGCAGTTATTGACATACACTTGTATAGAAGCATTTAAGAGTGTGTAAGTGGTGTTTCATTCCATTTTCATCAGTGGCCTTTGCATAATGGGAGTAGATTTCTAGGATCATATTTCATTTTTGTTGGGGTTTTCTCAGGCTCCAAATAAATAGCAACCCTTCCCTCCCCCCACTAGAGTACTGAACCAATAGAGAAAAGTATCTGAATCAATTGTAAAAATTGTCAGCATATGAAGATTCAGAGTAGTCCCTTTTACAGTAAACTAAGGCTAGGTGAGGGGAATCAGCCTGGTGAGACTGTTAAGGGTCTTGCTAAGGCCCTACCTGCTAGTTTCACCTCAAGACTGGACCATTCCACTCCAAGGAAAGTTAGCCAGATTCTGTTTGTACATACTTATCCAGGGAAGGAGTCTGAACTCCCCATGATCCAAGTAACTTTCCACCTCCCTATTTGGGACAAAGGGAAGGATAAAAAGCCGAGGACATTTAATAAGAGATGTCTTTTCATGGCATCTGGAGTGAATAAAAGGACTTTGTACCCTTCCTCCCACATTTCACACATTCATATTGCTAAGAATATTTTCTAAAAATTAGTTGAACTAAACTAGAATATTTAGTTGTATTCACAACAGAAATGTTATATGGTTATGACTTACCTTTAACTCTTGATTTAAAAGTAAAAATGTCTTTTAAGAGCACTTACTGTAGGACTATACATAACCATTTTTCTTTTATTAAAAGAAAAGCAGAAAGTAAATAACTTCAAACATCTTGAGTGTTTTGCTAATACTTAGTTCTACCAACTTACAGTTTCGCAAACTAGTTACTACCTGCTGTGAGCAATAATTGTACTAGAGAACATTTAGCAGAAGATTCTCCATTGGAAGACCTTACAATCTAATTGAGAGAAAAATATAGTATTATTTGTCACCACAGAACCATGATCAGAGACTTTTGGCTGCATATGTAATGCAGAAATTAATGAGAAGCAGTGATATATTTACAAAAACATGCCTAGGGGATGGGGATTTAGCTCTAGTGGTAGAGCACTTGCCTAGCAAGCACAAGGCCCTGAGTTCAATCCCCAGTATCCACCACAAAATGCTGCCTAAAGGTTAAAATACATGCAAAAGATATTTTGTAACATTTAGAGGGAAAATCTGTTTTATTACCTATTTCCCACCATTCTTGTGAAAATGGCAAACTGGTCATTTCAAATAACAAAGTTGGTCAAAATTTAAGCTCTATTTTTAAGTACCACAGAGTAGGAAAAGTTCAGATCTTTGTCCTGAATAACCCTGAACAAGTTCTGGAACCTGTCACATGCTCAGGCAATACCTATTTTATTAGTGGCTTCATAGATTAATGCTTAAATTCGTTCTACACCCACAGCGTACCAAGTAAAGGATATCTCTGAACAAAAATGAACCAAATTATTTTAAGAAATAACAGTGTTAATGTGCAAGCTGCCTGTAAGTTTTGAATAAAGAAGTTGCTAATGGTGCTTACTTTATCTGAAAATGTAGAAAGTGCTAAGGGGTTGAATCTTAAACAATTTATGCAACAGATAGAAAAATGGGTGAGTAAATGATAGGACATTGTGGGAATGAGTATGTTACAAAGAACATAACATTTTTGATGTGTTACAGCAAAAGCAGGAGGTATATGTGTTATGTATCCTAGTAACTTTGATTTTAAATGTATAAAAAAACTAAAATGAATTCACTAATCATTAAAATAATAAAATTATGAGTGATTATCAGTACCATGCGATTACTTTAAGAGGAAAATGTGTAAAGTTTAAAAGTTTCTTCTCTTTGTAGACAAAACAAAAAGTTTACATTCCTTAATGTTTGGTTGCATTATTAAGACAAAGAAGCAGACCATTAGTCTTAGATTTTTTTAACTACTTAGGATTCAACCATTTATGTTATGTTTTTCTCTCAGCTATTATAATTCAGTCTGCCATGTTGACTGTGAACATTGAGAAATAGAAAAATGTAAAGTTTTTTGAAGCAATGTTTTTGTTTCAATTATACAGATTTATTTGAGGTTCCTAGATTATCAAATGGAGCACTCAAATGAATGCAAGAGAAACTTCGTTGCAGTCTATGATGGAAGCAGTGCTATTGAAAATCTGAGAGCCAAGTTTTGCAGCACTGTAGCCAACGATGTAATGCTTAAAACGGGAGTCGGGGTGATACGAATGTGGGCGGATGAAGGTAGTCGGCTCAGCAGGTTTAGAATGCTCTTTACTTCTTTTGTGGAGCGTAAGTACATAGTTCTTATAGCTTTGGGATCTTTTATACACTTTTCACTCATTTACAGTATGCTCATTGAGCATTTTACTTGTGACAAAAAGGCCAAATCACAGCATGTAGAAGTGAATAATCCTTGCTTGGTCCCTGTTCTCAAGAAATTGTCATGGGTGAAAAACATCATGTTAACATATAAATTGTAATACAGCATTACTATTATGGTATAAACAAATGAGAGGGATTGCAGAAAGTGGAGAGTAAACATTTTCTCTCAAGATTTTGTAATTTAAAAGTAATGACCAGTAGCAGTATTCAGCTTTGTAATTACGAATTCACCAGACTGTGATCACCAAAGAGTTGAATGTTTTGTTTTCTTTTTGAACTTTAAAAAAAAACTTTAAACTTTCAGTAAGTTATACAATAGTACAGAATACTCATATGACCTTTAGTCAGATAATCCTAACATTAACGTCTTGCAAAACAAAAATGAAAATTAACATTGATACAATGCAATTAACTAGTCTATAGACTGTATTCATATATCAATGGATTTGCCATTAATGCCTTTTCATGATCTAGTTTCCCACATTGTGTTCATTTGTCAAATATCTCCTCCATCGATGACAGCTACTCTGTCTTCCTTGGTCTTCATGATCTGGACATATGTGAAGAGTACTGGCCAGTTATGTAGCAGAATGTCTACCAGTTTGGGTTTGTCTAATGTTCTCTCACAGATTCAGTTGAGTATATGTTTCACCAAGAATAGCATAAAAATTGTGTTGTGCCTTTCTCAGTGCATCATGTCAGTGAAGTAGGGGCACATGATATGATACTGGTTCATCTTACTGCTAGTAGTATTAACTTCTATCGTTTCATTGAGGAGCCATCTGCCAATTTTCCCCAGTATAATATAGCTATTTCTTTTCCGTTCTGTTTAATAAGTCCAAGACTATATTCTTTCTCTCACTACTTGTAGTGTCCACTGATGGTTCCTATCTGTAACATCCAAGTTGTTACTCTTGTGTTAATCTAATGGTAGTTTTTAGTTTCCATCCTTCCTCTATGTACATTAATTAGAATTCTGCTGAAATCAGAAGAGCCGTTTTTCCCTCATTTACTTGCTCAGTTATTTTATCGATATGAGCTCATGGGTATTTATTTATTCTATTATACTGTAATATTATAATTCTAGAATACTAACATTATTTTGTTGCTTAAAGCCTAGGCTTCGGCCATGGGAAGCTGCTTAGTTTGCTTCCCGTGTCCATTCAGTGTGCCTAATTATTACATTTTGATCCCTTACTCTCAGACAGCACTGGATGAACCAGGCAGCGCTGTGGTTCCCTGCCTGAGCCCTCCATAGAGTCTAATTTCTAAAGAGCCTTTTATCTTTCTTACTGTAAGAAACCTGACTCCATCCAAATTGCACAATTGTATTTATTTATTCAATCCTAGTATACACATACTTGTCCAGTTCTAGTATTTGTCATATTACCAGCCTGTACATCTGTGAGAAAGTTCCCAGCAGACTGAGTTATGTACATACAGCTCTCTTTGCTATTGGCCTTATTGTCACAGCACTCCTGGCACTTAGATCATTTGCCTCACTCCTTTCTTTGTGGTTGTATTGTACACTTAGATTCATTTGTGACTGTTTATATTTTGTTTTGTGTCTCCTTGCAGTGTTCTAGTTGTTTTTATTTTAGAGCAATTGGAACATGACTGTTGTTCCCAGCAAACTGCACAAAGGGAGGTACCTGAAAAATATCCTTGCCCTGCTGAGTCAGTTCTATTCTCTCATTCTTTGCATTCTATTCTTGCCCATTCTGTTTTTGCACAAATGAAACGATACATGTGTATTTGCTTATTTTACCTTTTTTTTAATTTCAGGAAAGGAGCATCTTTATACTCTTGCACTGTGCATTTTTAACAATATATCCTAGAAATAGTTTCATTTTCATTTATAGCGCTCATGCTTATTCATGCTTGTTCTACAGAGTAGAACATTGTATTATATATCTTTATTCAGTCTCTCTTTTTTTGGTGGGGTGAGTTCGAGACAGGGTCTCACTTTATAATTTAGGCTGGCTTTGAACTCATTTATGTAGCCTAGGCTGGCTTCAAACTCACAGTGATCCTCCTGCCTCAGCCTCCCGAGTTCCAGCATTACAGGCCTGCATCACTGCGCCTGGCTCAGTCTCTTATTTATGAATATATATTCCCAATATTCTTCAAGTACAGACAACACTATAACAAATAATGTTTTATGTGTAGGACTATTTGGTCAAAAGATCAGCGGAATATAGTTTAGGTATTTGCAAATTCTCTTCCAAGAAGGTTGTAGCTATTTTAAAATTGTAACATATATAACATAAAATTTGTCCTCAGCCATTTTTTTTTTTACTAAGGACATGTATTGGTACATTGTAGGTATACAAAATGATCATATTCATCACAGTTAATTTGTACCTGTACATGATATATCTTGGTTCCCCCCCTTGCACATCCCTCCCTTCTACTCCCTTTCCCCTCCTTATTTACAATAGCTTTATTTACATTTTTCTATTTTCCTCAACCATTTGTAAGTGGTGTTAAGTACATTCATATTATTGTACAACCATCATCATTGTCCATTTCCAGAGAGTTTTTGTTATCCCGTACTGAAACTCCACCCATTAAACAGTAATTTTCCATTCCACTTTAATTTTCCACTCCTGGTAACTTCTGTTTACAGTCTCTGTAAGTAACTCATGTAAGTGGAATCATACAATATCCTTATGTCTTGACTTACTTCAAGTAGCATAAATATTTTCATGCTTCATTGATATTATAGTATGTTTCAGAATTACAGTCCTTGTTAAGGCAAAATAATATTCCACCATAATATATATGCCACGTTTTGCTTATAATTCACTGATAAACACTTGCATTGTTTTCACCTGTTGGCCATTGTGGATAATAGTGCAGTGAACACTGGCCTATGAGTTTCTGAGTTCTTCCTTTCAGTTATTTGCTGGATCATAGGAATTGCTAGATCACATGGAAAATCTATATTTAAATCTTTGAGGAGCCAACAAACTGTTTTACACAGTTGTCTGCACCATTTCACATTCCCACCAGCAGTGCGAAGAGGGTTCCAGTTTCTCCGTATTCTTGCCAACACGTGGGTTTTTGCGTAGCGTTTATACTAACCATCCTAGTGTATGTGAAGTGCCGTCTCATCGTCTTGATTTGCCTGAGGTTAGTAATGGTGGACATTTGTCTGTGGACTAATTAGCCACTGTTAGAAATTCTTTGGAGAAATGCCTATTCAAGTCCTTCACCCACTTTTTAACTGGGTTGTTTTTGGAGTCGTATGAGTTCTTTATATGTGTTGGATATCAATTGCTTATCAGATACATGATTAGCAGATATCTTTCCCATTCTGTGTGTTGTCTTTTTACTCTCTTAATAATCCTTTGATGTGGCATGAATTGTTCCATTTTGGTGGAGTCTAGTTTGTTTTTCCCTTTGTTATGCTTTTGGAAGAATTCACTTCCAAAGCCAGTGGGGTGAAGCTTTTCTGCATATATTTTCTTCTGAGTGCCTTATAGTTTCAGTTCTTATGTTCAGGTCTTTGATCCATTTAGGGTTAATTTTTGTGTGTGGTTTAAGGAAGGGTCCAGCATTATTCTTTTTCTTGTGGATACAGTTTTGCCAGACCATTTATTGAAAGAACTGTCCTTTCCCCATGGAATAGTCCTGGCATTCTTACCACAGATCTGTTGAGCATTCATCTGGGAAGGTTTGTTTCTGGGCCTTCTGTTCTACCCCTGGGGTTTATGTGTCTGCCCTTATGACAGTGGTTTAGATGAATGTAGGACAATAAGTTTTGAAGTCAGGAAGTGTGAGTACTCCTGCTCTTTTCTCTTTCAAGATTGATTTTCAAGTTCTCCTGAGGTTCCATGAGTTTTGTGATGGGATCTTCTATTTCAACAACAAAAAAAACCACTCCATTGAGTTTTAAGTAAGGATCACTTTAAATCTGTAAATTACTTTGGGTAATATTATCATCTTAACTATGGTAAGTTTTCCAATCCATGAACACAGGATATGTTCCCTTTCATTAGGTGTCTTTAATTTCTTTCAGCAGTGTTTTGTAATTTTTAGTTAAAGTCTCTTGACTTCTTGATAAATGTATTCCTAAGTATTTTATTCTTTTTGATGCTTATGTAAATGGAATTATTTTCTTAATTTTTTATTGTTTTTTATTAGTATTTATAAATATGACTAATTTTTGTGTATTGGTTTTGCAATTGCCACTTTGCTGGATTATTTCATTAACTCTAAAGTGTATGCAACTGTGTACAATGCCTATATGCATGTAATCTTGGGTTTTCTACATATAAAATCATGTAATCTGCAAATAGATACCTTTTCTGAGATAGATTCTTACTGTGTTGCCCAGGCTGGGTCCAAACTCTGGGCTCAAGCAGCCCTCCTACCTCAGGTTCCCAAGTAGTTGGAACTACATGAGTAAACTATCACAACTGGCTCTTTCTTTCCCATTTTCATTCTCGTATTTCCTTTTCTTGTCTAATTGCTCTAGCTCGAACATCTAGTACAACATTGAATAGAAAGGAAATTGGGCATCTTTGTTTTGTTCCTGATCTTATTGGAAAAGCTTTCCCACTGGGTATGGCGTCACATTCCTATCATCTTAGCTGCTTCAGAGATTGAAGCAGGAAGACTGCAAGTTTGAAGCCAAGCTGGGCAATCTAGTGAGACACTGTCTCAAAATAAAAAGAAATAATAAAAGGAGGCTGGGATGTGATTCGGTCATAAGAGGGCTTGCTTTCCAGGCACACGGCCCTGGGTTCAATCCCCAATGCCACACCAAAAAAAAGAGAAAAGTTTTCAGTCCTTCACCATGGTATATGATGTTACCTTTGGGTTTTTGTATGTGGCCTTTATCATATTAAATGGTTTCTTCCGTTACTACTTTATTGAATTTTTTTTATCATGAAAGGGTGTTGAATTTTGTCAAATGCTTTTTCTTATTCAGTTGAGATGATCATGTGGGGGTTTTTTCACCTTCATTCTGTTAACAGAATTCTATGTGACATTGATTGACTTGGAACCATCTTTTCATTCTGGGGATAAATTCTACTTGGTTGTAATGTATAATTTTTTTAATATGTTGCTGAATTCCAACAGTATTTCCATCAATATTCATAAGGGATATTAATCCTTTTATCTTTTTCTCACTTTGGTAGAATAATGCTAGCTGCACAGAATGAATATGAGGTGTTTGTTCTTCAACTTTTGGGAAGACTTTGAGAATTGGTGTTTCTTTTTCCTTAAATGTTTGATAGTCTAGGATTTTTGTAAAGAGATTTTTGTTTTGTCTTCTTTGTTTTGTTTGTGATACTGGAGCTTGTGCGCAGTGTTCACTGAGCTACAACCACAGTCCCTTTTTTGAGATAGGTCTTGCTAAGTTACCCAGGGTGACCTTCAACCAATCTTCCTGCCTCAGCCTCCCAAATAGCTGAGATTATAAGCATGAACCACCATACACAGCTGTTAAGAGGTTTTTTAAAAATACTTCTCCAATCTCCTTGCTAGCTATAGGTCTATTAGTATTTCTATTTACAAAAGAAAATATTTCTATTTACTCATGATGCAATTTTGGTAGATTGTATGCTCCTAGAAGTTTGTCCCTTCATTCAGTGATGGCAAACCCCTTAGAGCTTTCAGTGATGACCAACAACTTGTTGCAGCACACATGCCATAAGTTCACCACCACTGATTTAGGTTAGCAGTTTGTATTCCTTCTCTTAGAACTCTTTTTATGTATCTGCAGTCAAGTCCGCTCTTGGGTTTCTGACTTAGACAATTTGAGTCTTTATCTTTTTTTAGTTTTGTTAATCTTTTCACAGAATCAACCTTTGGGATTTTTTATTTTCTCATTCATGTTTCTATTTTCTTTATCTTCTCTAATGTTCATTACTTCTAACTTTGGGTTCAGTTTGGTCTTTTTCTAGTTCCTTAAGGCACAGGTTAAGTTATTGACCTTTCTTCTACATTGTTTTTTTTTTTCTTTTTGTGGTACTAGGAATTGAACCCAGGGCCTTCACATTGAGCTACATCCCCAGCCTTTCATTTATTATTTTGAGACAGGTCTCACTAAACTGCCCAGGCGAGGCTTCAAGTCCTGCCTCTGCCTCCTGAATTCTGGGATTACAGGCATGCATCACACTCCCAGCTTCTTTTCTTCTTTCTTAAATGTAGACATTTATAGCCATCACTTTCCCTTTAACTACTTCTTTCATCACTCTCTGTAAGTTTGGTACGTATATATTTGGTTTCACTCATCTCAAGGTACTTTCTAATTTCCCTCATGATTTCTTCTTTGAAATCACAATTTGGAAGTTATGTAGTGTGTAGCTTAATTTTCCACAAATTGTTGAGTCTTCTGGATTTCCTTCAGTTACTGATAACTAGTTTCAATTCTACTCTGATTGAAAAAGAAATATATGATTTCCATCTTTCAATTTTCATTAAGACTTGTTTAATTTTCATTAAGGCTTTTTTTTGTAGCTGAACAAACAGTCTGTTTTGGTGACTATTCTGTTTGACCTGAGAAAAGTGCTTATTCCATTGTTGTTGGGTAGAATGTTTCGTGTATAGCTGTTAAATCCAATTGGTTTTTAGGGTTGTTCAAGTCCTTTATATCTTTGTTGGTCTGCTGTCTGGTTGTTATCCAGTATTGAAAGTGGATAGTGGAAGTCTGTGTTTGTAGAATTATTTGTCCCTTCATTTCTGTCAGTGTTTGCTTCATATGTTTTGGGGCTCTTGATTTTTAGTCCAGGTGTGTTTATAGCTATTATATGTCTTGGTGAATTAGCACTTTTACAAATATGCCCTTCTTTGTCACTTGTAACAGTTTTGACTTAAAATCTATTTTTATCTGAGAATTGTATCGACTATCATAGTAGCTATTTGCATAAAATCTTTTGCCATCCTGTGACTTTAACTTTTTTACATCTTTAGATATAAAGAATGTCTTGCACATAGCATATAATTGTGTTCTGTTCCTTAAATCCTTTTTGCCACTCTCTTCCTGTGGTTTGGAGAGTTTAATCCATTTACATTGTAAGTAATTAGCAAGGAAGGAATTCTGCTATTTTGCTATTTATGGCTTTGTTGTCCCTCATCTTATTACTTATTTTTTTTGTAATAAAAAATTTTGATTCTCTCTTCTTATGTACATATGCTAGATATGTGTTCCTTGTGGCTACCATGGAGATCATATCTTTTATCAATTACTTTAATCTTTAAAAGTTGTCTACTATTTGGTGAGCATGTGGGAACTTTTTCATATTAACAGATACTGTAATTCATGTACAGACAACTTACCCATTTGAAAAGTGGAAAGCAGTTCCAGACACACACACACACACACACACACCTGTGCACATACACACAGAGAAACTTTGAGGACAGATTTCAGGATTCTTCCCTTAGATCTCTGATAATTCAGATAGGTAGATCTCCACCTGGAAAAATTGGCTTTCCTTTATTTCTTTGCTTTTACTATCTCCTAAAATTCAAAGTAATGCATCAGTGCTTCCTAGTATTTAGTTATTTTGTTTATCAGGAGTACAAATCATGTTACATTATCTTTGATGAGAATATGCTCTCAAAAAATACTGTCATTTTTTTACTTGGTTTTAAATGGCTCTTAATTTTAATCCACATTTGGACAAGGCTGATTAAGTCTCTGTGATTCCTTTCCTCAGATTCATCACCTATAGGAAGAAAATTACCACTTACAATGCGTTCAAACTGCCCAGATATAGTTGTGTATGTTCATATCACATGTATTATAAAAAATTAGCGATATTATTATCTGTTACACCCTGAGAGCAACAAAATTTCAACTTATATCCTGACTGATGAATACAGTATAATGATAAGCTATATGTTTTGTAGAAATCCAAAGTTTGTAAGTACAAATACTGAGATATTATCAAAAATTTTTCTTGAGAAATTTGAAAATTAAGTTTTTTCTTACCCTATTCATTTCAAAATAGTTTATTATTTTAGGGTTTCTGTGTTAAAGTCATGGCTGTTCGAAACCATATACTCAACATATTACAGCTAAACTCTTATAGCTATAATTTTAAAGAACTTTAAGTTGCCAGATGGTCAGTTGGTTATGATGCCAGTTAACACGTTAGCAGTGGGGCTGTACGTACATGACTGTCCCATTGGGCAGCAGGTACCACCTGTAGGTCAAGCCAGAGGGAACGTGTTAAACTGGCCAGTTTCCTGCTTACCTTCCTTTCATTTATTTGACATTTTTCATCAAGGTTCTATGCTTGGTGCTATGAGAATATGAAAGTAGATGAAACAGTCCCTTCCTTGGTCTCTTCTGTGAGGTGACATATGCAAATAATGACAGTACAGAATCGACTATGACAAAGACAATTGGAGGCATAAATCAAAGTGCTTTCCTGTTAAATAAGTCACTCTTAGCAGGCAGCCTCAGTTATGAAGCAAGTGGTCCTTGAGTGTAGTCCTTTCAGTTTATCCTTGAGAGTAGGTATTTTAGAAAGTAAAAACATTAATTGAGGTTATTATTCTAAACTGAAGTGGTAAAATAAACAAAGGCATTGAACCAAATCTAATTTGGACCACAAGAAGTAATGGTAGAGAAAGAAGGAAGAAATGAGCCAGAAAAAGTGGATTAAAGCCACACTAGGAAGGACGTTAAAGACTAAATTTAGACACTATCTTACAGGCATCCAGGAGTCTTATACTGCAGAGTGACAGACTGGGAGCTGTGATTTAGGTGGGGTGTGGAGGCTAGGTAAGGGTTGCGGCCGAGGTAGGACCTACGGAGGTCTGAACCAAAGCAGCATCAGGATCAGGAAGAGTTACAGAGCTAGAATCAAGAGTTGGTAACTAATCAGGAGTGGAAGGTAAGTGACAGTGAGTCAGAGACACCTACAATTTTGGGTCAAACTGACTTTGAAAATAAAAAGTAAACAGACAAGAATGAAAAAGTGTTCCGTCATCGTGGACATAGTGCCTCGGGCAATTGGAAATGTCAAGAGCTCAAGCAGTGGTATTTGCTGTTTATGAAATTTTTAAATTTTTAATTTGAAGACTTTTTAAACTATAAAAATACAGAGGCTATTTTTCACTGTTTGAAAAAACTGTAAATCAGTGATTTTTATACAGAGACATAGCAAGAAAGCCCTTTTGCCTTACTGTTGCCCTCAGTGCCTTTTCTCCTGACATCTGTGGCTGTGCTGTCTGGGGTGCTGTCCTCCCGCCACACACAGGTGACTGCTGAACCGCAGGTACATGTCTGAGCAGGCAGAAGGGGTGTGCGCTGTGATTATTGGAACAGATCTCAGATAGCCAGCAATGTAAAGTATCTCGGTAATAATAGTTTTTTGGTTAATTACATGTTAAAATGAGATGATTATGAGCATTGTTTCAAGGCTCCCAACATTACCCACATGTTACGTGGTTCGCTGGAAGGACATGGAGGACCTGGCCTGTGTTTGTACTCACAGCTGTGATTACAGTGAGAGGATAACACAGAAGGACCAGCAAGGGAAAGACTGACAGAGCCTGGAAAAACCCTTGCCTAGGTTCCTTCTGCTCTTCCTTAATGCTCTTATGAGGGACACCCTGAGCATGCTGTTTCTCCAGCACCACATAGTAGAAGCTGGGCGTGGTGGCACACACCTGTAATATCCCTGTGTCTCAGTACTCTAGGATGCTGAGAAAGGAGGATCACAAGTTCAAGCCCAGGCTGGGCAGCGTAGAGGCTTAACTGACACCCTATCTCAAAATTGGAGGGGGTGGTGGGGGCTGGGGCTCTAGGTAAGTGGGAAGGTCCTGGGTCCAATCTCCAGTACTTTATTTTTTTGTTTTGTTTTTTTGGTTTTTTGGTTTTTTGGGGTTTTTTTTGTACCAGGGATTGAACTCAGGGCCTTGTGCTGGCAAGGCAAGCACTTTAACTACTGAGCTAAATTCCTGGCCCCGAATCTCCAGTACTTTAAAAGAAAGCACAAAGTGTGTAATGCAGTATTTCTGTCCAGAGAAGCCCACTGGGACTCAGCACCCAGGGTTTTGGGATCTGATTACATAGTCACCCTCTGTGTTACTTGTACCAAAATTTCTGCCTGCCAGAAGGAAAGCAGGTGTTTGGGCATAACTGACATTGTTTACACAAACTATAGGCACAAAGAACTGCTTTTATCTGTTAGGGAATGAAGGAAAGCCAAGTTCACAGATGCTAGCCAAGGGCTAGCCTTGTAACTGAACCTTCTAAACATAGCAGCCTGCTTTGTTATCTCTTTTCTTGCACAGATGTGTTGGGTTAAGTAGACTCTATTAATGAAATAAATTTACCTTTTTCCTTCTTTTTAAAAAAAATTTTGTGTGGTACTGGAGATGGAACTCAGGGGTCTTTGCACTGAGCTACACCCTCAGCACTCTTTTTTTTTTTTTTTTTTTTTTTTTTTTTTTTGAGAAGGATCTCACTAAATTGCCTGGTCTGTGCTCAAACTTGCGATCCTCCTTCCTCAGCCTCCCAGAGTCCTGGGATTACAGGCAGGTGCCACCACACCCAGCTACCCTTTTACCTCTGAATGTGGTTACTTGCTCACATGTTTGGATCACATTGTATTCTGTGCCATACTGGTCTATCTCTTACCAGAGAAATTATTTTCTAGTGTGTTTAGGTATGGTATTTTCTCCGTATACACTAATGATTTTTCCATTAGTAAAAAGTCTGATAATTAAAGAGGGAAAACCTCTCCCTTAAGTGGTATTCTTGTGTTAATTAAATGTAAAGCTAAATTGTAAGGCTGTAGTAGACGTAGCTCCCTATGCCAAATTTAGGTTTATTACCCAAGGACAAGGAGGAAACTGCCTCTCTGAAAGAGTGTGATCAGAATAAGTTAGCACAGAATTTTATTTAAAAATTTAGTCTGAAAATATCCATTTGATAAGCCCATTTCAGAGCTCAAGACAGCAACTTTTTACATGCTTATCATTAATTCAAATTGTTGAACTGCTTCTTTTGTTCTTCTCTAAGCTGTTAATGATTTATAATTGTTATGAATCCATCCATGAAAACAGTATTTAAGAAGGGTTTATATAATCGGGCTAATTCCACGTGAGAGATTCACTTCATGCTTACCCATTGTGGATGGATGTGACTGAAATAGTAGAACTTGGCTAAAATGGGTGATGTGCATAGCAATCAGGATATGTTTAACTTCCTCCCAGGCACTGACTACTAATATATACCTCACTCTTTAAGAAAGGATATGGTTTTAGGAAAATCATTTCTAGGACTAGAACTGTGAAAGCAGCAGAAGATATTTTTGTTACACTAAATCTGTAATGTGATTTCCCGTGACATCGCCTACAGGTCCCCTGCAGACTTAGTTGAAGGACAGAGCTGTCCCTCAGCACCATTGCCACATCTCATCAGAAGTGGGTGAAGCTGAAACCCTAACTCCCCTCTTCTTCCCATGACCTGATTGTAAGGGGGAAAGGAGAGTCCTCAGGCAGTAAGCAGAGAGCAGCTTCATAGCAGGCACAGTTTTTGTTATTTGTCAATTACTCGTAGATACTTAGAATTTGGTCATTTTATTATGGTTTTTAGTTGAAGCAGCTCATAAGCATTCTATGTCAATAACTTATTTTAATTCTTATTTTAAATACCTATGCTGATCCAGTGAAAAGTCATAAAGCTTAATATATTTGTAATTGTAACTCACATTTCTACAAAACAAAATCTGACAAATCAGTGCTATTTCCTAACTTCTTTAAATACTATGGAGAGCAATTGTAAAGAATCTATAAAAAAAACTAAGGGACTAAGGAACCAAGGGAGTTCCTCTTTGTTCAGCCAGTGAGGAACACAGAGCAGAAAACCTATCGTTTAGGTCACCTTTTAAGTTATAAAGTGCCATCAAAGTATGGTCACCTAATTTTCTGAGAAAATCAGAATACCAGGGAGATATTTATAACCTCATTCAACTTGTTTTAAAAATGACTTATCTTCACCCACAATATGAACGAGATAAAATAGGTGGTAGAACTAGAATATAATAATGCATCATATATAGTAAGATTATGGCATGGTGTATAAATACAAGAAAACTGCAGTGAGTAGAAATGAACAACTCAAAAATGCTGTTTCTGGAGGCCATTTTTCTTTTTTAAAGTACAGTCATTTAAAATGTGGATGTGTTTATACTTTCTTGCTATTGCATCTTTAAAACAAAGTGCTTTAATTTTGCACTCTTAAGAGTTGTTTACTTTTTTTAGTAATTACAATTTTGAAAATAAAAAGTACAGTCATTTGCAAAATACACTTTTGTGATAGTTACAATACAACTAAAGTAGGTAGGTATACTAACAAATTTTACTAAGTAAATATAGCACTGTACATCTTTACCAGCTTTTCTGTTCTCATTGTGATGGGTAATTGTTTAAATAATAGCTATTGTCCTTATGATGAGCTTTGGTATCATCAAGCATTTTTTAAGAATCTTGAAATACTTGTTTTAATTTAAATGATACCATTTTGTCAAGTTAACACTCTCTCCAATCTCTGTGTAAATTACTTATTAGTTATATACTTTCTTTACAACTAGATTAAGAACAAAAGTATCAAGGCCACTAATAAACCAAGGCCACTAATTTCATAGTCTTATCGAGTCTTAGAAGTCTGAGTTACACTGTGCTTCATTCTTTTTTTTTTGAGACAGGGCCTTGCTATAAATGAAGTTCAGGCTGATCTTGAACTTGGTATGTATGTAGTCGAAGCTGGCTTGGAACTCAAAGCAATCCTCCTCCTTCAGTCTCCTGAGTGCTGGGATTAAAGACATGCACCACCATGGCCAGTTTCCATCCCATTTGCTTTAAAAGAGGAAACTGAAGCCCAGGGAAGTTAAATATCTTAAAGTGTACAAATGGACTAATAACAGAAACAATTTATATTGATGGTAGTTTGTTGTTTTTTCTACTTTCTGCTGTACATCACTGTTCCCCAAGTGATTCAATCCTTAGCTGTATTAAACTCCAGTCATGAAAGTCACCCAGGCATTATAGTTAAACTGTAGTGGTTACATCCTCAGCAAGTAAGTCTGAAAGTTTAACATGAAGACTACTATCTTATCATGTGTAGATAAAGAAGTCATGCCTAAACTTAAATTGGTTTATAGTGGGGAGGAAAAAAGGCTATAAAACCCTAGTTCATAAGAACTGACCATAGATTATTGACCCACTGTGCTGGAACTTGAGAGAATAACACCTTAGAGGGCAGCGGTGGCAAACCTGCGGCACACATGCCACAGCCAGGGCTTGACAAATTATCAGCATGCACACAACAGCAAAGATCACATTAACTGTGCAAAAGCACACCAAATGGAAACTTCTCCCTTTCAATAAAAAGCTGTTCATTGAAAGCTTTACTATTGTGTTTTTTTTTAAGACAAGAGATGTTAATTTATGAGCTGTTTTTTTCGCAATAAATAAGTGGGTTCTGGGTTACAGTTTGGGCACTGGGTCTCTAAAGGGTTCACCATCCTTGATATAGGGGATTCTCTGTAAGGAAATATTTGCATCCTAAGAAAGCAATTTCAGATACTCTCTTAACCTGTGTTTATCAGGTTACATTTGGGGTTTTCTGAAGACCCAAAAAAAATACCTGTTTCTCCAGCCCGTATTCAGAGGTACCTGAGCAAAAGGCAAAGGAAGTATGAGAAGTAGACACCAAAATACCAACAGCGTAAGCACCGGGAGACCATGGGTAGGTGTTGCAGAACTTCCTGCTACTGTACCCCAAGGAGAATCTTCTCTTAGAGGGAAAAATATTAAACTCACGGCTGCACTTTTAATGAGGTTCATTCTACATTTTTAAAGAAAAAGGTCTTGTTTAGGGAAAACAGCATGTATTATTCCAGTAAGATGTTAGACATTTCTTTCATATTGAAAAGAAACTTTAAACAAAAAGCATAAAAAATACTTGAGTTTGTCAGTATGAATAGAGCAAATAGAGCAATATTCAGTTGTCCTTACTGATAATCACTTATTTTCTGAATAACAAAGAATCTTTTAGGCAAGAAATATATTTTGTTCAGCTATAATTTTAGAAGTCAAAATGGTTAGTTGGATTCTGGGGGCTTCTATCATACCTCCATAATAATACTTAATGGGAAGAAAATACTTAATGGGAAGAAAATAATAAGCTAAATGGGAAGAAAATATTAAGCCTCTTAGTGTTCAGATTTTTTTGTGTGTCTTTACACCTGAAATACTTTGTTACTGTTAGTTTGGTCTCTAGTCTAGAGCTTTATTTCATAACAGAAGTAAGCACATTGAATCATAATCCACTGTAACATATTTACATATATAAGAAGTGTCAAAGGGGTGTGAAGTATGACAGAAATGTATGGGAGTGAGTAACCACTGAAGAGAGCTAAGGGCATTTTTTAGAGAGGGTGACATTTGAGATTATTTTGCAAGATGAGTAGGTGGTCACTAGAAGGAAGGAGACAAATGTGAGCTGAAAAAAATAACTTGCAGAAAATATAAACTGGCATTGTATGTATTCTGTGTAACTTTACGATCTTCTAAAAAACTTTTTAGAAATTCAGAAACGTGGATTTTTCCCTTTTTACCATGGTAAAATATTCATAGCATAAAATTTATCATTTTGAAGTATACAGTTAGCGACGTAAGTACATCACGTTGTTTTGTACCTTCACCACTGTCCATCTCTTGAGCTTCTCACCATACTGAAATATTTCGTTAACTATTAATTTCCCACTCCCCTTTTCCTCCAGGTTCCATATTGCCTGTTCTTCCTTCTGTCTCTGTGAACTTGCTTCTTCTAGGTACCTCATAGAGGTAGAATCATACATAATTGTCATGCAGTAATATATAATCATCATTAATTATGCTAAGAAACATTGGCTTATTTCAGTTTGTGCAGTTTTGAAACTTCATCCATGTTGTAGTATGTAACAGAATTTCATTTCTCTTTATGACTATACTCCATTATCTTGTATACAGTATGTTTTGTTTGTCTGTTGATGGACATTTGGGTTGTTTCTACCTGTTGGCTGGTATGAATAATGCTACTGTGAACGCTGGTATGCAAATATCTGTATCTGTTTGCAATCCTTCTTTTTGACTTTGGGTATATACCTAAGAGTAGAATTGCTGAACCATAGGGTAATTCTATATCTTTGAGTTGTCACCAGTTTTCTGCAGCATCTGCTACATTCTACATTCCATCAGCAACGTACAGAGGGTTCGCATGTTTCTACATCCTTGCCAGCATTGTCTTAAAGTTTTGAAAAAACCTACCAAACTGTACAGCGGTTCCATAAGAATTATGGGAAGTGCATTCATATTGTCATTGCATTGAAGGAGACCTTTTGGTGCCCAGTGTTAGAATGAGGAGGCACCTCATTCTATTTGTATGAGGCAGCACCAGAGGGTTTTGACATTTGTCTTACTTGTGTAGCACAGAGTGTGTTCGTGGAAAGGCCTTTGAGGTAAGAATTTACTTTATGAGGTCAAACTGTTAAGGGTAAAATAAATCATGATGGGTTTGTAATCTGCAAGTTTCTGTTCTCAGCAACACAGTTTTCTGTTTTCCTGCAGCTCCCTGCACAGGTGGCACTTTCTTCTGCCACAGTAACATGTGCATCAATAACTCTCTGGTCTGCAATGGTGTTCAGAACTGTGCGTACCCCTGGGATGAAAATCACTGCAGAGGTGAGTCCAGTGTGCAGGCCAGCCTTCTCGAGAACGAGGGGCTGCGGCCTTTCATTAAGAAGAGCCTGAAGGTCCTTTCCTACAAATGTGTTTAGCACAGATGCTTCAGTACAAATAGAGATATATAAAGTTTTTAATGGATAGTAGCCCTCTGGAATGTGATAAAAGCAAAGAAAAACACTCTAAGCAAAACCTTTGTTGTTTAAAGTATATTTCTTAAGTCATTCAAAAGTGCATTGTGGTATTTTCTGCCCTTTTATTTTCTTATTGTTGAAATTTGTCATTTGTATTGTAAATTCATCTTATTATCAAAATAATTTAGAGACTAGCCTAGAGTATTGTTACAGTATTGTTCTTTTTTTTTTTAAATTACATGGAAACACTGGTAAAAATCAACTAAAAGATTCATTCTTGCAGTATAAAAACAGACCCATTAGGAGAACTGGGGTTTTTTGCCCATCGAATTTCCCATGCTGTATTTCCAGTGTATCTGTGAAAGATCAATATGGCTGTGGTAGTAATGGAATATCTTCAAGTTGGTTGCCAAAGCAGTCTCCCAGAACTAAAGTTCATCTGCATCTTCCCAAGAGTTCAGTAAATGGAAAGGTAGTGTAATCTAATATGGTTGCTTTAAGTACTGAAAGTGGAAGATTTTCAGGTAGCCATCTAGAAACAGTGGTAGCCCATAGTAGTACAGTCTGGTTGTGTTGGTTCTCTTTGCTTGGTGGTCATCAGTAGAAATACCGTGACTGTGTGAAGTGGCAGTTGGCAGACGTGCCATATGGCAGAAAACTGAACTTGACAGAGCAAGAAGGTTTATTTTGAAATTTTCCATATTTTATTTGTTTTGCAAATTATATGCATTCATGTACCTTTTGAATAATCAAGTATGTGCTCTATCTTTTCTGTAATCTATCCAGCTGTATTGTGGTTACCTAGAAGTTACAATAATAGGATTGCTGTATTTAAGAGTTTAGTTTTCAACTGTATTGTCTGTGATATATTCAACCCACCCAAGTTTTCTTCTTTACCTAAAAATACCTTACTGATTTGTGCTAGGACTCCTATTTTGTTGTTGTTGTTGTTGTTGTTTTTGTTTTTAGGACTCCTATTAATAAATTTTGACAACCTCAATGTTTCTTTTTCTCTGTCTACAGAAAAGAAAAAAGCTGGACTATTTGAACAAATCACTAAAACTCATGGGACAATTATTGGTATTACATCAGGGATTGTGTTGGTTCTTCTCATTATTTCTATTTTAGTACAAGTGAAACAGCCCCGGAAAAAGGTCATGGCTTGCAAAACTACCTTTAATAAAACTGGGTTCCAGGAAGTGTTTGATCCTCCTCATTATGAACTGTTTTCACTAAGGGACAAAGAGATTTCTGCAGACCTGGCAGACTTGTCAGAAGAATTGGACAACTACCAGAAGCTGCGGCGCTCATCCACTGCCTCCCGGTGCATCCACGATCATCACTGTGGATCGCAGGCATCCAGCGTCAAGCAGAGCAGGACCAACCTCAGTTCCATGGAACTTCCTTTCCGAAATGATTTTGCACAACCACAGCCAATGAAAACATTCAATAGCACCTTCAAGAAAAGTAGCTACACTTTCAAACAGGCACATGAGTGCCCTGAACAGGCCCTAGAAGACAGAGTAATGGAGGAGATTCCCTGTGAAATTTATGTCAGAGGGCGAGAAGATTCTGCACAAGCGTCCATATCCATCGACTTTTAATCTTCCACTAAAGGTGACATAAATTATTCAGTGTGTGTGTACACAGCCTACAGAGCAGCCATTCTGTTGGCAGCAGCCAATCCTTTCCTCCCATCAAAACTAGAAAGGCCTTCACTTGCTGCTAACCTATGGTAATGGTGACGTTTTCATCCTCAGGCACTAATATGTGTTAAACCAACCAAGGAGCTTCATATATTCACTGGAAAAATAATCCTCACCTGTTGCTCAGCATCATCTAAGCAAAGCACCATAGTTGATTAGCAGTTAAAGAGGGAGTGGTTGTGTTGAGCCCGGCTCGGCCGCCTGTTAGGTTTAGCATCCAGAATACTGCTCTCAACTGATAGAGCTCTGTCGCTATGTTAATCCCACGGTTAATTTAAAAATAAGATTTTTCTTACATTCCTTTTTTTTTAATTTGTTGTAAATGCCTGTGGTTTTACCATTTCAGTTTCTTACATAAGTGGTTATGTACCACATAATTCAGCATCAGCATTTATTCTTTATTTTGCCAAGATACAGTTACTGTGCTAAGTGCCATTTAAGACTCAGTTGTATTTCATTCCTCTCTTCTTGACTAATTTCTATAATACTGTCTTTTAATTACTGGATATTTAGTCCTTGCTTTCTGTGAGAAGTAGATGATATGATTTATTTCCTTTAAATCATATTTTTTCTTAGTTATACAGAAAATTTTATAATCCTGGGTTGTATGTGCTATTGCCAGTTGACTAAAAGAATTTGAGAAAGATAAAAACTTCTAGCAAGCCTTTAAAACTTCCTACTTGCGACCAGAGTCAGTGACGTCCCATTCAGTCCACAACAGTCATTTAATCCACTTGTGGGGAAGCCTGTAATTATGTTCATTTGCGGTGTTTCTCAGCCCCAGATCAGAGTTTTCTATTATTTTGGTGAAAACAATTACTTTACTCCCTTTCTGTTGGTTGATTTTCTGGCTAATGGTAACCAAGGGTGTATGAGAGTCAAAGGAAAATTCTCTAAAAAACTGTGCACATTTAGATTGCTTCTTTCTTGGAACAGTACATTTTTCTAGCTGTTATCAAAAATAACAATTTCAACTTTTTTTTAAACTGCACTTTTGACCTTATGTTTTTTATGGTATATAAAACAATAATTTATAAACATGCTATAAAAAGTCTTGGTTTTTTTAGACTTTTGATATCATTTGATACTGTACAAACTTTATTAAATCTAAAGATCTACCTGACAGCTTTCTTTCACGATTCACATTAGTGGCTTTGTATGCAAATATGCTGTGATGGAACCGCTCGCTCTAATTTATTATAAACATGTTGGTGTATGTACATAAGCTTTTTCTTTCCTTTTGTATTTAGTTTGTGATAATTTTTCACTGTGTGATATTTATTGCTCTAAGTCACAACACAGATATTAAAATATGCATTGTTACTTGATCTGTCAATCATGTTATTTATGGCACTGAGATTTTGGGATCTTAAAATATGTGTGAAAAGAGATCCAGTTATCAAGTTATAACTAATACAGATATGCTACTGAAGAAGTAAATTTTTATTTTCTACATTTTTGTAGTAAATTTTCACTGATATGACTGAAGTTTCACTGGATTCCATTAATTCTTTTAAATATTACAAAGATAAGTTTTCAAATTAGTGAGAACTGTGACTTTAAATTTGATACTTAACAAAATACTGCCTCAAAGTGTGTTTCCTACACCATATTTTTTCAGATTCATCTTTCTCTTTTTAAATTTTTATTAGTCCATGTTTGCGGTACATAATGATCCACTCTCGTGGGGAGCTGGTACATGGACAGAGGGCATGTACCAGCTAAACTTCCCCTCCCGCCCTTGTCTCCACCTCTGGCCCCCTTACCATTTGCGAAATCTCTGTTTTCCTGTTTTGTAGTTTTATTTCGCTCTTTACTTACACTTTGGGCTTCTCATATAAGAGATCCCACGTGAGTTTTAAGCTGTGTATCTGACTTATTTCACTTAATATTATTGACTCAAGATGACAGCTGTCTCAGATGACTCAAATTTACCCTTCTTCATGGCAGAGTAGTATTCTGTTGTGTATAAATACCACATTTTCTTTATCCATTTATCTTAAAAAATTAGATCATATCCAGGAGGTACCTACACGTAGTATACTCATGATTTAATTTTTTTAAGCCAGCATGATTTTCTGTTTTCAAAACAAGTTGGAAAGGTAAAACGGCTTAATGAATATAGCGTTCATTAAACTAATACCAGAGACATATTGGATAACTAAGTTCTTTCAATAGCTAAGTTGAATAGGCATTTTAATAGGTAACTTATGTCAGCCAACATTTGTATAGCATACTTGATAGTTCTTATCTCATTCTTCATGATGATGGGGAATTAGCATAATTTCTACATAAAATTATTATAAAACAGCTGTTAAGTCTGTCTTTAACCTCTAGTTATTAGTAGAAAATAATACATTGTGCTTAACTATATTTTTATTTTTGAAATTTGTATCCTATTTTAAAAGGGTTTGATGAGGCCTGTAAAATACAAAACATTTACAGAAGACACTTTAAGATAGCACAGAAATAGATGATTTTATGCAACTTGAATAGCAAATTCGGTTCCAAATTTTCTGCCTGCTAAAATGAAGGAAACCTTTTTTTCACAATAGAAAACACCATTGACAGAGGCTAGTTTTCTCTAAGGCTTGAGGATCTTTATGCAGGACATTTCCTCAGAATGTAAAAAAATGCAGAATTCAGGAAAAGTCACAGCATAGCTCTTCAGCCAGTGGAGGCCCGACTTAGAGTCGTTTGTGACATGGTTTTCCCGTGAGTCCATTTGCAGGGCTGGAATCAGAACGAGCGGATCTATCCCTGAGACTGCCGCGTCTACAGCCTTTGAGTATAGCACCAAGAGGACAGAACTAATAACTTTCAGACATTGTGACCAGAATAATGCCAATGCTGTAGATTTCATCTTTGGGATCAGTGAGGAAACTTTACAAATTATTTACTGAAGTGAAAGCCATAAATTTTAGTGATAAAACACATGAAATGTAGCCATCTTGTGGACATGATCACACTACAGTGCCCCAGTGTTGAAAATACAGATGCATTTTATTGTCATCATTGTTGTTGCTTGGACTTGAACTCAGAGCCTGGCTAGCACGCACTCTGACACTGAGCTACATCCACAGCCCCAACAAAGAACACTTAAGTACACCTGTATGATACATCATTGTTGCCTCATTGGCCCACAGATTGCAGGATACCTAATCCCAGCACCGCAAGTATACAAGAGTAAAGTGTCGCAGCCTGGGGGGGCGGGGGAAGAAGTGCATATTCAGGGTGAAAGCTTAGCTTTGAGAAGCAAAGGATTTTCATATCACAGAGGTTAAAAACACTCCTCTGAGTTCGTATAGCTCTATGTCTCTGTGTGTCCTGTGTCATGGAATGATTGGTTATTAAGCTCCTCAGTGTCTGGTGCTGAAACTTTAGAGCTGGTTACTGTCTGATGAGAAGGGCACCTCCTTGTCTGAGGAGCCTCAGCCGAGGAAACGCGATGGGAAAGCCCGGCTAGGACTCCGGGAGAACTCTCACAGGTGGGTGAATATGCACTCACTGCAAAATGGGTTCTGCTGGATTGTCAAACGATTTTCTTGCTAATTCTGAAAATAATATTCCTTGAGTCACACTGATTGGACCCAGAAGGAATTTGGTTTTCAGCGGTCAAAGAATGCTAATGTGGTCCAACTTTGTTAATGAGAAGACTGAAGCCCAGAAGTCCTGTACTGATCTCAGACCTCCCAGCCCCGTGTTCTTGCCGTGTCACTTGCTCCCAGCTTTTGCTGGCTGAGTTTTAAGTCAAGCAGTTCGAAACAACAGCCTAGATGTAAAGCTTGTCAACCATTCCGATTCAAAATGTAACTCATTTTTTTCAAAACATTATATATTTCCCTTTCTTACTTATGTGCCACCATATTCTATAAATTTATTACCGTAATTCTTTGGGACCTACAGACTCTGCAAACAATGACTGTGTATTCTTAATAAACAATGTTTGTTGACAATATATAGGCTTAAAATTAGAGAAAGCTTCAGTGTTTTTGCTTTTGTGATATTTTTAAATCTAAAGGAAGCAATGTATACTATAGAAATTAAACATTTGTGTGTGCTGTATCTCTTGAGTTTTGGAGAATGATTTGAGTCTGAGCCACTCTACACAACAGGATGACCTTAGAGATCTCTTTTGGCTTCCTCCACTAATAATTTGCCCTCCTCTACTAACTTTTTTCATGTATGTTTCCATGTTTTTCTGCGATTGGTTTCATGGCCACAGAGGCCCTGGTATCTTGCTGAGGACGGGGGTGTCCAGAGTCATTTTCTACAACAGTACATTTTTAGTAAAGGCGAACCTCTAGCTCAGTGGTGGCGAACCTATGGCACACATATTACTGTGTTTTTCTTTTAAGACAAAAGATGTTAATGTGTGAGTCCTTTTTTCTAGCTAAAACCTCAGTAGTCAGGTTTAATTGCAATGTTGGCATTTTATGGTGGGTTTTGGGTCACAGTTTGGGCGCTCAGTCTCTAAAAGTTTCTCCATCCCTGCTCTAGACCACACAAGAGTTCTCAGACACTTTCCTGGAGTTGGCACTTTAAAGAATCTTAACCTTTGAACTGGAAGTAAAATCTTCTGCTTTGATTTCCTCGCCTCCATTTCTAAAGTCTCTAGAATTAGCCAAGAATTTAGGCCACTTTGGGCAGCAGAATTTCTTTCTAAGACAAAGTTGGCATTTCCTATGTACTAGATCCCAGAATAAAATATTCATAGTTAAGGTTTTTGTAAAAAGCAGCCTTTGACTGTGACACTTAGCACCATTTTATGTTCTCAAAATGAACTTTAAAAAAGTGCATTTTGTCTTGAGTTGCCTACAGGACTGGGTCTGCTACATCCGGTCCCAGATGCCAAGTGGGTGGCCAAGACCAAACTGTGCTTTCTGGATGCAAGTGCCAAGGAAGGAGGAGACCTCAAGAAAAGTGTGCTGAGAGCAAAGCAAAGGAAGGTTAAAAACAATTATCAGGTACCAATCAAGGAGCAAGAGAGGAGGAGGAGTTACCATGGTCTTTCTCTACCATTACTTAAAAGCAGATTTACTAGATTCTGCATTATTTGGGACCAAGAAACAGATTTTATTTAAACATGCTTTCACCTTCCAAGTTCTGTCATCCTCCACAACATCTGATGCCACTAGGCCTTTGAGCCGATAAACACTTGATTGAAACGTGAGTAGCTGGAATCTTCTTCAGAAATTTTAGGCACTGAACCATACTTTTCAAATTTTGTTTTATTCTTCCACCAATAACATTGTCCTGTTGTATTAAGTAGTGTTTCAAAGACGTATTCATACATTTTACACCAAAAAGTAGGTGAAGACTGAGGGAGTTTCCTTCTGTCTGAGTTATCATTGTTATGTGTCTATACCTCGTAATACAAGTTAGCTCTGAAGATGAGCACAAGGGGCAGGTAGTGAACATGCTGCAATGGCTCCGATCTGCAGCCTGTGCCTTTCCAGCCTGTGGGGTTAGGCAGGCAGGCTTCTGAGTTCTTAGCTTTTCATGTAATAATAATACAACATTTGCAAGCCATTTCTCCAATGGCTCCCAGTGACTCCTGCCTGCTGTCACTCACACTCCCATGTGTTCCCTGGTGCTGGAATGTGAGCTGCACCCAGACCTCTGCTTCTAATGAACAGAGCGGTAAACGCAACATGTCACTTCTGAGATTGGGTGGAGTAAGACTCAGCCTCGCCTGCCATGCCCGCTCCTACTCTTACGCTTTTTTGTTTAAGAAGGGCAATTTGCCATGTTCTGAGATCCCCTGTGGACAGGCGCATGTGACAAGAAACAGATTTCTGGCCAACAGCAAACATAAAACTGAGGCCTTCACTTCAATAACCTACAAAGAAGTAAATTTTGCCAACAATACTTTGCGTTGGAAGGGGACCCTCACTGAGGGCAGCCTTGCTATGACTGCAGCCAAATGGTGCTTGCAGCCATGGGAGAGGCCTTGAGCCACACGCAACACCACAATGTGTGTTGTCGAGCCTGTTACAATTGGGGGGAATTTTTTATGCAATCATGGGTAATAAATAAAATGTAGGAAGAGAAGACAATGGTATATCCCATACTTAGGGAAAAAAGTCAGGGGAAGTCTAACCAGATGTTTTAATTAATGTTCACAGAAAAACGTCAGATAGTTTGTATATTATCTTGCTGAATCAGCTATCTTAGTCTTCATATCCACAAATAAAAATATTTAACCAAATTCATGGTTTCCCTCCGGGCTAGCCAAAGATACTGAAATTTGATTTTTCTGCATCTGAAACTGTTAGACTATAATTAAATCCTAACTCTAAATGGTGTCCCTTTTAAGTTACTTATCAGTTCTCCTTCAAGTGAGATGAAATTATCTAAAAACAAATAAAGAATACAACTCTATTATGATTCTATGAATTATGATTCCCATAATTCAGCCAACATCTTTCATATTTCCAGTCATATTACCAGGTTTCCCAGACCACAGGACTGGATGATTCTTGGGACAACAGAGATAGAAAACAATAGAACAAGTAGAGGAGACTGTTACTGAAAAAAAAAAAATGCAAGCAAGCCCTTCCTTTTCAGAACCCATCCTACCCCCCAACGTGAGAAGTGCAGCCAAAACATTTCTATACAAACATTTTTTCTGTTGTGATGAAAAATAGGTTTCCTGGAAGAGAAGGCTCTTTTGCTTTATCAAAAGGCCAAATCAGGCAAGTTTCTCTTTCTGAAATTGTTTTCAGTAGCTGGCTGACGGCCACAAAGACCTGCTATGAAAGATACAATTGTATCCTTAATTGTATCTGCATCAAATTTTCCTTTGAATTTGAAGCTACTATTGCTGGCTTACTTTTGACATAGTTTTGCCCCGTGGATATAACTGTGTCCTAAATCCTTCTCTAGTATCAGTCCATCAAACCTTAGTTTCCGGAAACAGGACAGTGCCTGTTGCTTTAGAAACTCCACCTGTTCCCTGATCCCTACAAGAAAGGGACCAGATAAATGTGTCAACTCTTGCCCACCCATCCTGGGTATCAAACCTAGGGAGAGTCTCACCCATGCTAGGCAAGTGCTGTGCCACTGAATTGTACTTTCAGCCTGCCCCTGCCCTTCTTAAATGCTAGGGGGTAGGAGGTGACTGCTTCTTGAAGTCCTTCCCTGAGCTTTTTGTCTTCTGATTTGGGAGAAGCACCTGTCTTTCCACTAGAAACCGCAAATATCCTTCCATCATTTTTGAGTAAGGATATCCCACACACACTTTATTCATTTCTTTCTGGCCTAAATTTCTGGTCAGTACCTCCTTTCTTGATCCCGTTTGGTCCCTCCCCACCACCCCTGTTATCCACAAATGCTTACAGATTTTTAAAGGAAATACTACCACACCAAACCAGGTTTATCAAAGAAAATGAAAAAACGTCCCTGAAATAGGTCACCAATAGGCTGAGAGATGTACTGTGAAACTGCCTTTATCAAAAGCCATCCCTGGGAGCTTGTGCCAAGGAATGCTTCTATTTTAAGCTGGCATTCTCACCTCTCCACCCTGGAAAAAAAAAACAAAAACAAAAAAAGAGCTTGCTTCTCTTCCCTCATCAGGTAGCAAAGAAAGTGATTGCACACTGTTTTTAACTGCAGGTGTACATAAAGCCGCAATCCGAGAGCATTGATTTGTTGGACCGTAATCTACACTTTGCCACACTGAGCTACATTTGGGCAGCGGGCCAGATGTGTGAAGTTGGAATTTAATGACGACATTTCAGTAGCAGCCCCAGAATTTAGTGCAGGGCCACTGGCGAATACTAATGCACCGCCGAGTAGGAAAACAGAAGCAGCTTCTTTCTGTTACCTTTTTTGTCTCTTTTTTGAACATCGTGAGACTGAAAGCAATTAGCCACTTCACGGACACGCTCTCATAAAGAAACTCCAATCAGAAGTAGCCTTGGGAGTTGCAGCTGTGTACATGCCACTTCATCAACCAAAGGTTAATTTTTAATACTTTAAAATATTAACGATGCTGCCCATTTATGAAGTTGGTCTTTTTCTTGATGACTTCATCAAACATTTTTACTTCCTGAAGATGTGTACAAGAGAAATACTGTGAACAAAGTCACCGTGCGATAACATTTGTACATATGGGAAGGGAAAGGATATCTGTGACGTGTCTTTTTTTTTTTTTTTTTTTTTTTTTTTTTTTTTTTTTTTTTTTTTGTGGTGCCGGGGATCGAACTCAGGCCCTTGTGCTTGCAAGGCAAGAACTCTAATCACTGAGCTAAATCCCCAGCCCGGGAAAGGATATCTAATTTTTGAAAAAGTCAGATTTCTCATCCTAAAGAATAGAATTTCTCAAGCAAGCACTATCGATATTTTGCACTGGTAATTGACTGTGGAGAGGCCAGTCTGTGCACAGTGAGTTAGACCTGGCCACAAGCCAGTAACACCCACCACCCCAGTGATGACAAGAGTGGCCAGCATCCCCTGAGGGGAGGGGAGTGTAGAAAACTGACCCCAGTTGAAAACCGCTGTACAGAAAGATTAAAGGGATTCGTAAAAGATAAAAACTACAAAAACTGCTATTGCGTTCTATTTTAAAGAAATGTTTCAGGCTTAGGAAAAATGTAAAGCACAGTGAGCACCCACATACTCAAAACCCTGCTTAAAAATAGTGTTCTGAAATATAAGTGAAATCTGCTGTAAACTCCGCTGGTGCCGTTCTCCTCCTGATTGGTGTTCGTCACTGCTGTGGATGCAGCCGAGAGAGGTTACCTGCGACTGTGCTTGCTTTTGTGGCTGTCTTCAGATTTTCTCTCATGTAGGTCAAGTCAAATTGATATTTCTGCCCTCTTTCTGAACAAAACAAGCATCAGTCACCCTTCTTCCATCTTGTAAATTTTGTCCAGCATCTTAATTCTATCTTGTTTCTATATCTCCTCAAAATGGTCAGTATTTTTGGTTTTTGTGGTGAATGCTCAGATTTCTCTCTATGCTTACAAACTATTTGCTCTTCAGACCTGGCATCCCACCTTCTATCTGGGATCACGGGCCTTCTGCCTTCCTTGAGAAACTGGATGTGCTGCCTGTCGTCTGTTCAGCTTTTGCTTCGCTGAGAATCCATTTCCTTCTCATGGTGGTGTGATATGTATCTGCCGGTGGTGGTTATGTTGTCAGTGCTTATCTGATGATCACCTAGCTTCTTTTATAAATCTAAATTCCTGAATCTATAATCTGCTTTTTCCCTTTTGGCTGATTTTACATTATTCTATTTTGCCATTTTACTACAGTATGTCTACATGTATGTTTATCCTTATATATACGTTTCTTTTCTTGGTTTGTTTGTTTGCAGTGGTGGGGATTGAACGCAGGACCTTTGCACTGAGCTACATCCCCAGCCCTTTTATCTCTTATTTTGAAACAGGGTCTTGCTAGGGCTAGGCTCAAACTTGTAGTCCTCTTGCCTCAGCCTCCCAGAGGGCTAGGATTATAGGTATGTGCCACCATACCCAGCCTATTTTTCTTAGATCTAAAAATATATATCTTTTATCAGTTCTGCAAATCTGTCATCTTTCAGTATTTTGTCTCTTCATATATTCGTTTTGGTACATATTCTCCTATCCATGTCTAATCTTATATTTAACTGTCCAGTGAGTACTTAACTTGAATGATTATATTGCTTATTTCTAGAAATTCTATGTTGTCTTCTCCAAGTCTGTCTGCTCTTTGCCAATACTCTCTTTTCCTGTGCTTTTGTCTTTTCTCTCTTTGAACATTTTATTTTTTTAAATTTTTTTATTAGTACATGTTTGCATTACACAATGACTACATTCATCATGGAAAGTTAGTACATGTACATAACACATCTTAATTCTTTTTGCTTCCTCCCCTTTCCCTCCCCTCCTTACCACCTCCCTCCCTTTCTCTTGGTCTCCCTCCCATTTGCAAAAGATCCATCTATGTCCTATTATCTATCTTTTATTTTGCTCTTTATTTATATTTTGGGTTTCTCATGTAAAAGAACCCATGCAATATTTAAGCTTGTGTGTCTGATTTATTTTACTTAACATTATGGTCTCGGGGTGCATTCATTTTCCTATAAAGGACTCTATCCTTTTCGTGACAGAGTAGTACTCCATTGTGTATAAATACCACATTTTCTTTACCCAGTCATCTGTTGATAGACATATAGGCCACTTCCAAAATTTAGCTATTATAAATTGTGCTGCTATAAACATGGGTGTCTTAGTTATTTTTTCTGGTTGCTCAGACAGAACACCCAACACACAAAGGAGGAAAGGTTTATTTAGTCCATGGTTTGTAGAGGTTTCAGTTCATAGTTGGCTGGCTCCAAGGCGGCATGGCAGGCAGAGGGGCATTGCAGAGGAGAAACAGTTCATGGCAGGAAGAAGGCAGCAAAAGCAGCAAGCAACAAGTGACAAGCAGTGACCTTTTATCCCTTGTATCTTATCCAGACTCCCTACCCTCAGGGCAGGTGGCACTCACAGCCAGGGTGGGGCAGCCTTAATCCCAGCATTGCACCAGGAATCAATCCCAGCGTCACACCTTTGACACCAGCGCCACACACCCTGGATCCAGCCATCTCCAGAAAGTCCCACCTATGGCCACATGAGGACATCTAGACACAAGCCATAACAATGGGTATGCATGTATCACTATAATATGATGTCTTTAATTCTTTGGGGAAGATACTTAGAAGGAGAATAGCTGGGTTGAATGGAATTTCCAGTTTTTGTATTTTGAGGAATCTCCACACTGATTTCCATAGTGGTTGCTCTAGTTTACATTCCCATCAGCAATGTAGAAGTGTTCCTTTTTCCTCCGAAGCCTCACCAGCATTTGTTATTATTTGATTTCTTTATGATGGTCATTCTTTCTGGAATGAAGTGGAATTTCAGTGGTTTTTTTAATTTTTTTTTTTTTTTTTGTGTGGTGCCGGGGATTGAACTCAGGGCCTTGTGCTTGCAAGGCAAGCACTCTAATCACTGAGCTAAATCCCTGGCTCAGTGTTATTTTAATTTGCATTTCTCTAATGGCCAGAGTTGTTAAACACTTTTTCCATGTATTTGTTGACTACTTGTACTTGTTCTGAGAAGTGTCTATTCATATCACTTGCCCATACTTTGATTGGGACTTTTATTTGGAGGGGGGGATACTTTTATTTGGATGTGGGGGGTCTTTAACCATTTTAAATATATTTTTATTCTGTATTCTGTAATTCTATTACCCAAGTTTCTCGAGGATTTAATTCAGTTATGAGTAATCTTTGTGCTGACCCACAAAGATTTGGTTTTTTGGGGTAGTTGCTCATTTTCTTTTTCCTATGAAAGTAGCTAAGGAAGACTTTCTACCTGTGAGTTAATAAGAAGGCTAGTGGTAGGATACTCTACAAATGGACTTTGTATTTGCACCTATGAGCCCCTCTGGGGGTACCTTCAATCCAGCATCATTTTCTCATGTAGGATTTCTAAAAACAAAAGATCTGACTAATGGTGCATATCTTTACATGCGCCTATGGATCTTCTTTGTTAGCTTATTATTGGCTAACAATATTTTCATATTGTGAATAAGAGTCCTTTGTCAGATCTATGCATTTATTGGGAACTTTTCCTGGTTTTTATTCTCTTTTCTTTAAACTGTTTGTTTGTTTGTTTGCTTGAGACAGTCTTGCTACATAGGTGACCTTAAATTCACAATCTCTCTGCCTTGGCCTCCTAAATTCTGGGATTACAGCCACCACAGCTGGCTAAACATTTTTTGACATATTTTATATTCTCTTCTCTTTTTTTATTTTTATTTTTATTAGTATGTGTTCACAGTACACAATGATTACATTCATCGTGGGGAGCTGGTACATGGACACAACACTTCTTAATTTCATATTCTATATTCAATAATTCCATTACCTAAATTGGGGTCTAATTCTGTTATGTGTTATTTCTGTTAACACTTTCTTGTGTTAACTTGTTATCTTGAATGTGGCTTACCTTTCTGTTTTCTTTTTTTAAGGGTTTTGTTGTTTGTTTGTTTGTTTGTTTGTTTGAGACAGGGTCTTACTATGTTCAGGGCTGGTCTTGAATTGTGTAGTCCAGGCTGACCTCAAATTTGTGGCAATGTTCCTGCTTCTCTGCCTCTTGAGTATTGCAATGACAGGCATGTGTCACCCTGCCCAGTTTACCTTTCCATTTTCTTAATTGTGTCTTTCAAATAGCAGACGAAGTATGATTTATCAATTTTTTCTCCCATAATTTGTGCATTTGGGGTGGTCCTTTTTAATAAATCTTTGCCCACCCCAAAGAAAGCAGATTTTTCTCAATTTTTTCCTCTAGAAGTTTTATGGTTTAACATTCATATTTACATCTATGACCTATTTCAAGTAATTTTTATGTATGGCACAATGTAAGGATTGAGGTTTATATTTTATATAGGGACGTCCACTTTCCTTCCTTGACAGGTAATGGTTTGTTTTGTGGTGTCTACCAATGTTAGCCTCATGAAGTTATTTTCAAGTTTCTCCTCTGTCTTTTTTCTCTTTCTTTCTTTCTTCCTTTGTTTCTTTCTACTTGATTGGGATATTTACTTGTTCTTCTAGTTTCTGAAGTTAGAAACTCAGTTTATTGACTTTAGATTTTTCTGTTACTAACAGTGTTTTGTTGATGGTTTCTAAATTAATTATTTTGTGGCTAGAAAATATACTCTGATTACTATCCTTTTAATTTGTTAGGACTCTGTCTTAGTTACTTTTCTTTCTCATTGTTGAGGCAAAATACCCAACACCCAAAGTTAAAGAGGAGAGATTTATTTGGCTTATAGTTTGTAGAGGTTTCAGTCCATAATCAGCTGGATCCAAGGGAGGGTGGCATGGCAGACAGGCAGGGGGGAGCAAGCAAGCAAGGGATGCAAGCAAGGGGGTAACTGCTTCTTCCTGTGCCTTATGTCTTATCCAGGCTGCCAGGGTCAGGGCGGTACCAAACTAATCAGTGGACTGATTCAGTAATCACATGCCCTTAATCCCGGCATCACACACTCTAGATTCAGCCACCTCTGAAAAAGCCCCACCTATGACCATATGAGGCTTTGGGGAGACATCTAGACACAAACTATAACAGACTCATTTTAGGGCACAGTACATAGTCTTTCTTGGTAAACATGTCAGGTGCAGTTTTGAAGAATATAAACCAGGCCTGGTGAGGCTCAACAGTAATCCCAGCACTCCAGGAGGCTGAGGCAGGAGGATCACAAGCTTGGGCGCAGCCTTGGTGACTTAACAACTTAGTAAGACCCTATCTCAAAAATAAAAAATAAAAAAGGCTTGGGATGTAGCTCAGTGTTAAAGCCCTGGATTCAATTCCTCACTAACACACACACACACACACACACGTGCTCTGCAGTTGTTGGTACAATGTTCTGTAACAGCATTAGGATCCACTGGTTGATGATGTTCACTGTGTTTTTTATAGGCCTTCTTTTCAATTAGAGTTATTCAGAGGTGTGTTCAGATCTCAAACTGTAATTGGAGACTTGCCTATTTCTCCTTTCTTTCTGTTTTTGTTTTGTTTTGCTTTGCTTTGCAGTGACGGGATCAAACCTGGGGCCTTGTGCATGCCAGGCGAGTGCTCTACCCCTGGGCTACATCCCAGCCCATCCTTTCATTTTATCAGTTTTTACTTCATATGTTTTGAAGCTCTTTTATGAGCATACACGCTTAAGACTGCTATGTCTTTCTGTTGAATTAACTCTTTTACCATTAAAAACTTACCCTTTTATCCCAATAATGTTCTCTGCTCTGAAATCTACTTTGTCAATAGTCACTCCAGCTTTCAACAGTTACTGTTTTTATGATGCATCATTTTGTCTTTGACTTTTAACCTACCTATAGTTTTTTTCATGTATAAAGAAATCTCTGAAATCTTTAATCCCTTTGTTCCATTAGAGTATTAAATTGCACAACATTTTTATCTATCTTTTTTGTTTTTATTTTTTATTTTTTGATATGGGGGTCTTGCTGTGTTGCCCAGGCTGGCCTCAAACTCCTAGGCTTATGTGATCCTCCTGCCTCAGCCTCCCAAGTAGCTGGGACTACAGGTGGCACCATGGGACTTGGCCATATCCAACTTCAGTATCTTGATTTTGTAAGCTTTTATTTTGAAAAAATTTTAGACTCACAAGAAGTTTCAAAAACATTTCAGAGAAGTTTCATGTGCCCTTCATCCAGCATACACTTGAAATATACTCTTACTGATTTTCAATGGCAGTGCACTCTTATTAACTCCAGTCACCATGTGTGGTGAGTGACTTACAATTTTACGCTGCCTCAGCCTCCCTTTGTAAGCAGAAGTTTAATTTTCTCATACCAGCGGGTATCAGTTCCCTGTGACACAGATTCCAATACTATACCCCACCTGAGCAGCCAGAGACAGAGACAGGGAGACGCCTCTCCTGCCCAAGGCTGGCTCCCTTCTTCCCCATCACCTCCTTCAAATGGACCACTTAGACCTTGGCCTGGTACTTAAAGTGACCACCTCTCAGTCAGAGCGTAATCTCCTGAAACTGGTGTCTGTTTGCTTTTTTTTTTTTTTTAATCACCAATTGATGCTTCCTGGACTTCCTGGCCTCTGCATCTGTGTGTGTCCTCCAGATGTGCCATGTACTAACCTCTAGAATACTAAAAATTTGAGAAGAGTTACTTCATGACTGTGTCTTCTGTGCCTGAGGCTGGCGGCCAGGCCACGCTGGGGAGACTTACCCGGCTGGGTCAGCTGCCGATGTCCCTCCCGCAGCCAGCAGCTGAGCTGGCACTGAAACTCAAAACCCCACATCTGACTGTCCGCCCCTTGAATTTCCTCCTTCTATTTAACCAAAAGTTTATATCTTTCAACTGATGTATCCCTGACCCCGAGCTCCCCTCTACTGCCGCCATTCCGCTCTCTCCTTTCATACGTTCAACAATTTTAGGTTCTGGGTATACATGAGGTCGTGCTGTTCTTGTGTTTCTGTGCCTGACCTGTTTCACCTGGTGAAATGTCCTCCGGGTTTATCAGTGTTATTTCACGTGGCAGGATTTCCATCTGTTCATGACGAGTAATATTCTTTCACCATTCATTGGTTGACAGATATGTCGGTGGCTCCTGTATCTTGGCTTCTGGGACTAACGCTGCAGCGAACACCTAAGTGCACATCTTTTTAAGGCACTAATTTCATTTCCTCTGAACATATGCCAAAAAGTGGGATTGCTAGATCCTACTTGCTAATTTTTTGGGGAGCTTTCGTGCTGTTTTCCGTCATGGCTGTACTGCAGCTGCGCAGCTCAGGCCTGTGATCTTAGCACTCCGGAGTCTGAGGCAGGAGGAGCGCTGTGAGTTCGAGGCCAGCCTGAACTACATAGCGAGGCTTCAAAACGAACAAACAAACAAAGCCGTGATGGCTGTACTAACACGTATCTTCCCACCAACAGCGTGCCAGACTTCCTCTCGTCTATGTCTTCGCCTGCACTTGTCCTTTCTTTGTCTTTTCAATCATAGCCCTCTGACAGGTCTGAGGTGATATCTCATTATAGTTTTACTATGCATTATTGATGAGCAGTTATTTTTAGCATTCTTTCATATACTTGTCAACCATTTGGATGCCTTCTTTCGAGTATTTTCTATTCAGATCTTTTGTCCTGCAATCTTTCTTAAATGATTTTTTTTTTTTTTTTGTCAAATCAGGAATCAGTCGAGGATTCTCTTGGTCTCCCAGAAGATCACATCTAGCCAGAAGTAGTGATGGTGGGATGGGAGAGAGATTCCCAGAGCTCCAGTCTGGTCTTGAATCCTGCTGGGACCTGCAGCTTCTGTGATCCTTTGGACCCTGAGGAAGGCCAAGTGGGGCAATGTTGGAAGTCTCAGTTGCTCTTCTATTAGATGTGACTGGTTGACCATACCGTGGCAAGTGTATTTGAAAATGCCAACAAATGAAATGAGAAAGAGTCTTCGTGGGCATTTGTATGTTTATGTGTGTCAGTGTGAATAGTCAAAAACTCCTCTTTCCAATTTTAAAGAAAACCAGAGCCTGAGAGTACTTAAAGGTATAAAACAGATTTTAGGCAGGACCTACTGCGGTACCAAAAGTGAGACCTCAGTACAGAACTGGGCTCAATTCCAAACACAGAACAGACAAGTGAGACCTAGAGCCAAGGAGCAAGATGGGGACCAGGGGGCAGGAGGCTACTAAGAGGGAGGAGGGGTTTGGGGGCATCTGGCCAGGCAGACTCCACAAGATTCCTGCTGAAGACCCTCCAGGGTGACCAGATTTCAGTTGGAGAATGTGGAGGGATGAGCAAGTACCCATACTCCCGTGCTTGATCCCATACCAGGGTGATTGGATCCCAAGGGTGGGAGCAGGGAGTTCAAGGAACTGAGTTAAGATTCTTGCTGCCACGGGGTGATGGAGGCACCGATGAGGGCCTCGGAGGAGCTGGACTGGAGGGGAGTCAGGGAGAGTTGGTCACCAAGAGCAGAACATACACTCTCCTCAAGCGCGTAAAGAGCTCTCTGTAGGCCAGACTGCATGTTAGGCCACAAAACAAGTCATGCATTTAAAAATACTGAAATCAAAGAACTCAGAAAAATTAAACCTCTCAAATTTAAAGACCCAATCCAAAAATGGGCAACTGAAATGAATAAACATTTCTCAGACGAAGAAATAAAAATGGCAAATAAGTATGTGGAAAAATGTTCAACATCACTAGTCATCCGAGAGATGCAAATCAAAACAACGTTAAGATTCCACCTCACTCCAGAAAGAACCGTGTATATGGAAAAAATCAACCAATAACAAATGCTGGAGGGGCTGTGGGGAAAAAGGAACTCTCCTCCACTGTTGGTGGGAATGTAGACCGGTCCAGCCACTGTGGAAATCAATATGGAGATTCCGTAAAAAACTACAACTAGAGGTTCCATTTGATCCAGCTATTCCCCTACTGGGGATCTTCCCAGAAGAATTAAAATTGTCATACCACAGGGACGTATGCACAACCATGTTCATAGCAACACAATTTATAATAGCTAAGTCTTGGAAACAAGCTAAATACCCAACAACCAATGAATGACTAAAGAAAATGTGGTTTTTCTACACAATGGAGTACTACACAGCCATAAAAAAGGATAAACTAGAGTCATTTGTATGTAAATAGATGTTCCTTGAGAACATACTTTTAAGTGAAATAAATCAGACACTTGTGAGTACACATTGAATTGTTTCTCTGATATGAGAAACCATAACTGTAATTAAGGACAAAGAGGTGTAATAGATATTATATAAAAGGAAGATAATATACAAAGGAGAGGAGTACTAGAAAGAAAGAAGGGGGAAAAGCAGAAAGGCAACAAAGGAAAGAAAAGGGAAAGAGAAAATATGGAAAATTATGAATAAACCTGCTGTAAATAGGGAGGGAGGGAACAGAGGGGAGGGGTGCAGAAGAGGGGGGAGAACCAAGATGCATCATGTACAGGTACAAATAGATGTGATGAATGTGACCATTATATGTAAAATGTACCAATACATGTTCTTGGTTTAAAATAAAAATAAAAAAATAAAAAACATTGAAATCATACAAATTATCTTTGCCGAGCACAGCAGAATGAAACTATAGATCGGCAGCTGGAAGAAAACTGGAAAATACACAAGTAAAGTAGCCCCCTTGTTTGCAGGGACGCTCTCCAGGACCTGATGGGGGCCGGAAACCCTCCCCAGAGCAAACCCCACACAGCACACGCTGCGGTTTCCCCTGTGTCCAAGCTCCTCTGTCCTTCCGTGTCCCTTTTGGCTCTACTCTTGCACTCTGGGGCTCTTTTTAAATAAAATAAAGGTTACTTGAACCCAAGCACTGATACTGCCGTGGTCAATTTGATAACTGAGAGGGCTACCACGTGACTAACAAGAGAGGGCTGTGTAGCCCGGATGCACCGGACTCGGGTGTGGCGCTGGGACAAAGCTCAGCCCAGAGCACTTGCCTAACTTATGGAAGGTCCTAAGTTCAACCCCCAACACTGCAAAAAGAAAAAACAAAAGGAAATTTATATGGTCCCTTGGGTGGTAAGTATACAGGAAATTCTTAATAATTGGAAGCTCTACAAGAACCAGGGCTTGCAGGACTGGGGCTTGGAATTTGATATATCCAATCTCGGGGACATTACTGGGAATGGTGCACAATTTAAAACCTACGAATTGTTTTTTTCTGGAATTTTCCATTACATATTCTCAGACCGTGGTTGGTAATTAAAATCGCATTAACAGAAAACCGCAGGTAAAGGGGACCTATTATGTGTAGAAATTAAACACACTCTTAACCAATAAGTCAAAGAGGAAATCCCAAGGGAAATTGGACAATGTCTTGAGACACAGGAAATGAGAACACAACACACCCAAACTGACAGGAAGCAGCAGAAGCAGTGCTGAGAGGGAAGATCGCTACGGTAAACGCTTGCATTAAAATTTTAGCTCAGTGATAGGGCACTTGCCTAGCAAATGCAAGGCCATGAGTTCGATCCCCAGCAACCCCCCCCCAAAAAAAAGAGACAAGAAAAGAAAAAAGAAAAAGAAAGAAAGGAAAGAAAGAATAAAACTGTAAACCAGGCATGGCAGCGCACACCTATAATCCCAGCACTCTGGAAGGCTGAGGCGGGAATACAGGTTCCAGCCCAGCCGGGCAACTTAGCAAGTGTCTCAAGACAAAAAGAGGGTGGGGCCGTAGGTCAACGTAAAGGTTTGAGTTAATCCCCAGTACCAAGAAAAAGAAAAAAGATCTCAAACCAACTAACATTATACCTAAATGAACTAGAAAGAAAATAACAAACTAAACTCAGTAGAAGGAAGGAAATAATAAATATCTGAGCAGCGATAAGCTAAATAGAGGATGGAAAATGCCACCATTTCTTATGAATTTTTCGAACCAAAAACGCAGTCTTTCTGGTTCCCCACAGCGCACTCCTTCCAGGTCTGCCTCCTGCCACCAGCCTGCCTGGAAGGCGTCTGTCCCCGTGTCCTGCGACGTGCTTAGAGGAACGCGCGGAGGCACCCGTACACTACTCCTGTCCCAAATGAAGAAATAAAAGAGCGCACGCGGGAAACAAGGAAGGGCGCGCTGACAAGTGCTGCAGGTTTCCTGCAGGGGCAGGCCGACCGCCTGCACTGCGCCAGCGGGAGGCAGCAGACCGCACGGCCAGGCCGCTGCTGCACCTCCGCGCAGGAAGGACGGCCGCCAAGCCCATGACGACAAGGCGGCGTCCGGACACGCGTCACGCGGTTAGTTCCCAGCGCTCAGAATCGGCCTGTACACTTTCCCCACTCAGCCAGACTCCCGGATCGCCTGCGGCTGTTACACCTTCTCACGGTGCGGAGCTGGAGATGAAAGGGAATAGAACAGGCGCCAAGGAAACCGGAAGAGATGAAAGGACCGCAGTTTCTTCAAGTAACTCGAAAGACCTGTGAGACTCAAAGTCTGCTTGATGGCGTGAATACAGCAATCATTAAGACAGAGCGCAACTCCAAAAAGCGCTGATGGAGCGATGGCCAAGCCCTAGCCCAAAATACTACGATTCCCTTGATCTTGGTCACTGAGCTGGGAGCACTTCAAATTTAGGAATAATATTCTTTCTCATCAGACACAGAATGCACAAAATTATGAATGATTACACAATTACCTTCCTTCCTTCAAAACAGGGCATTTGTATTAGTCAAGACTCCTTGATATGAAAATAATAGCAGCTCGACACAACTTGGTTTGAGCAAAAAGTAGAAATTTGCCAGGCATATGGGATTCTAGCTACTTGGAAAGTTGAAGCAGGAGGATCACAAGTCCAAGGCCAGCCTGGGCACCCTGGGGAGATCCTGTCTCAAATGGACTTGGCGGAGGGTGGCGGAGCCCGTTTTGAAGGGCTGGGGATGTGGCTCAGTGGTAGAGCACTCACCTGGCCTACGCAAGGGCCTGGGTTCAAGCCTCAATACTGCAAAAGGAAAATGGTTTCCTGGCAGGTAAGTATACAGGAAAACTCTTAAGAATTGGAAGTGCTGCAAGAACCAGGGCTTCTGGGACTGGGATTTGGAACTTGACACACCCAGATTCACCCTGCTTGCATCTCCTTCTCTCGGTGTGGATCTCACACTCTCTCCGCAGGCTGCTTCCTGCACATGGCAAGTCCTCACTCACATACCTCCAGCTCCTTTACTCCAAAGAGAAATCCGATGGGCTTCCTGTTAGAGAAGAGTGTTCTGAGGCCATGGGTTGGGACGCACTGCCTGGCTAGGCCTGGACCCTCGCCCACCACTACGGCTCAGGAGAGGCAGAGCCACGGAGCCAGGAAATGTGGTTGACAGCCCTTCGGGTCACCTGGAGCAGAAGAAGATGTTCCTAGAAGAAAGCAAAGGTATGGTTGCTAAAGGGGAAGATCAGTTGAAGCCATGCTACTCAGTTCAACATGAAGCTTAATCTGCTCTGGGTGAGCTCTGCTTGAGCGCTTGACGACTGGAGCCAGTGTCTGACCAGAGGCTACCTTCATGTGGCCAGCTCAGCATGTCGTTTGTCATCCACACAATCAGGTACTGGCACCTGCCTTGCCCACAGGAGATGGCCCACACTACGGCTGCCTGGCACCATGCTCCCTGGGCCCTTGTTTGCTCTCTGGCTTATGGCCTTGGACCTGTGCTTGAGGTGGCTGCTCTTTTGGATTGATTTCCAACTTACTTCTTCACTATGACTTTGGTTTTTTTTGTTTTTTTTTTTGTTTGTTTGTTTGTTTGTTTTGTGGTGCTGGGGATCAAACTCAGGGCCTTGTGCTTGCAAGGCAAGCACTCTAATCACTGAGCTAAATCCCCAGCTTCACTGTGACTTTGATTTTCAGTCATTCATTCCACAAATATTTATGGCATTGTCCCACAAAGGCATAATTGGCATGAAGGATCCCATACAGTACCCAGAGGACCTGATAGTGATCCACATGAGTTTAGATACTGCATCAGTCTGTTTTGCATTACTATAACAAAATTCCTGAGACAGACTATCTTTATAAAGAAAGAAGATTTAGTCAGCTAACCCTTCTGGAGATCCAAGGGCACAGCACCATTTTTGCTTGGTCTGGTGAGGACCTCGTAGCAGATGGCCGAAGCACACATGGGAGGAAGAGATCACATCTTGAACAGGAAGCCAGAGGGTGATGGGGATCACAGTCCCTTCTGAGGGCTCATCCCCACCTGATCTAATAATGACCTCCCTCAAGCCCCACCCTGAATGGCCCACTTCTGGCCTCGCACCGAGGATCAAGCTTTGCACACAAGACTCCTTGGGCTACACACTACATCTGAGTCACATAGTGTCCCTTACAGGGCAGGTGTCCAGGGAGCAGTTAAAACGCAGGGAGGGACACAGAGGATGTGAAGGCCTTTGGCAGCATGAGCGGAAATTGGCTTGAAAAGCACACTCTGCAGGCGGGGCCCAGACAGAGCTCTGGATGGCACAGCTACTGCTGCTCCAGGCAGGTGCTCAAACTCCCAGACCCAGCCAGGGCCCAGGATCCCAGCCAGCGTGGGCCAAGGAGGCAGGAAGGGGGTGGTAAATGAGGGAGCAGGGGAAATAGGTGTGGCTTGGCTTTTCCTGGGGTTAGGCCACGGTGGAAGGTGTCCGTGACTCAGATTTTGAGCCACGCCCACCCTCAGGCAGCTCGGCCGGGAAGACACCTTCTGGTCCCATCCCCTCCTGGCCAGGGCTACTCTTCTTGCCAACGGTGTCCCCTTGTTCTTTCTACCCCACCTGCCTCGGCCTTTGTCCCACTGAATAGGACAGTCCTAATCTGCATTCTCCCAGGAGAGGTCCTCCTCTTGGGGCCCTGGCCCTTGAGAGGTCTCCCCTGTGGGGGTGCAACCCCCAAGTGCCCTTGGGCCCTTTGGCTGAGTCACAGGCCACAGGTGGGGATCTCTGAGGATGCTCTGGAAGCATTTAAATGTAATCTTCCCTTTAAATAGGGTGTTGCTGAGAACTCTTTTTCAGACTGAAACCAGTGTGAGAAAAGGGGGAAGGTTAAAAAAAAGGTGACAAAACTAGCAGAACTGCTAGTTGCACAGTAACCCTCCAGAGGGATGAAAAAATTCAATTTTAGGTAGAACTCAAAGCAGTACTCGGAATTCTACACACAGACACAAGTGGAAATCAAAAAGAGCTGCAGATGGCCCTGGGTGCTTCACCAAGCACATCCTTGTCCACTGCCTGCTGTGTAACAGACGATCTCACTGTCCTGGGACACTGTGAGGAGCTTAGTGTCACCTTTTGGGGTGAGGGAGCAGAGGAGGTGGCACCTAGAGGGAGCTATTTCTGTAAACAGCACATATGCAGGCCAAAACACACAGAAGCTAAAGGGAGGATTTCTGAGCTGCCCTTTTCACCTATCTTTGTGAACCAAAGCGCACAAACTCAGTCCGCTTGAAAGCCTTAGCTCCCCTCTTTGGGTGTCTGCGATCATGTCCTGAGCCGTGCAGATACAAATGGCTTATCAAGTGATCGTTGATGCCAGCCATGGGACTTGGTGATGTCTATGGACTTGTGCCGAGAAGTCCAATGGTTCACTTTTTGCTCACTTGTACTCTCAGAGAATGCCCCAATGGTACATTTGAGTGGGGCAAAAATAGTCCACATTCTTGTGTATGATGAAGAAAGAATTGCCAAGTGCACACTCCATAGTATTGGAGATCTCCAAGAAGGGGACAGTAAGGATAAGCGAAAAGGAAAAGGGCCAACGGGGCAGAAAGAGCAAAAAGGGGCTATGCTAATCTCAGGCTCTGAATTTGGAGAGTAGCCACCTCTGACCTTTAGGTCTCCCCTTGAGTTTCTCATTGGTGCCCAAACCCTGCCCCCTAGGGTGGGACTATTATAGACAGTGAAGTAAGGTAGAAATATTATAGGCAGCCAGAAATATTATAGGCTGGGCCCTCAATGGAGTCAATACACAAGAGGAGAATACGCTACAACTATGAGTGGAGGTGCATCCATTGAAGGTCAGGACTCAAAATAAGCCTGAGGGATAAACAATGAACTGAAGAACACACTCATCTGATCTGATAAAGTCTAGGTCACCCCGGTGGGCAACCAAAACCTCCAGATCCACACTGTCCTGGAATGTCTTTATTCTTTCCATGTTCACTTGCTATGTGAACCTCTTCCCCATTGGATCAATATTACCTAAGTGACTACATTTGTAATATTATTGGTTAGTCATCATTTTGACACACATTGTACCCGCCTCACAATTTTGCTCTATAAAACTTCCCCTGAAAATTGAGCTCATTAGCAACCCACTCAAGTTCCCTCCTGTCTCTCAGGAGCTCTCTTTTTCTCTCCCAATAAAATTCCTACTCTTAACCTCCTTTGTTCCTTAGAATTCATTCTTCAACTTCAGGGAACATGAACTCGGCGTAACTGACATCTAGCAGGTTGGGAATTATATTTTTTCCTCTATATCAGGACGATCATCTAGGCCATTTTGCTGTTATGTTTTGTACCTCCCTGGGAAGATGGAATCATAATCCTTAAAATGTTTATTTTTCGTGCTTGCTCTAAGGTGGAAGCATAGATAATCCTTAAAATGTTTATGTTTATATTTGAGCTTTTGGGGAAGGGAGTGGCTCACTCAGCTCCTTTGTTTCTAACTGTACTACCAACTTCTTTATTCTCCTCCCCTCTCAGGTCTAATTCTCATTTGTGTGGGGGAAACTGACAAATGTGCCTTTACTAACGTGTAATTTGTGATTGCTGGACAATGAGCACAAGTTTTAATCTGTGAGTTTCATAGATGTGTCACAGATTTTTAGAGTAAATTCTTGAGTGAAACTTGGCTTTACCTTGCTGCTAAGAAAGATTGCCTGGTTGATTAGGTAGGTAACATAAATGTCTTGGAGGCTTCTCTGCCCTAGGGCCCAGGATGGAATTTTTCTGAGCCATTAATGATGTAGGAAGAGGATGTGGCCTGAATATGGGAGGATGAATATGACCTTGAGGGAGTGGTCTTGACCTGATGTCAGCCTGGGGCACAAAATTCCAATCGCCCCTCTTCTCACGGGATCCAGAAACTCTCATGAGAACAGAATCCAGATAAATATAAATGGTGCCATGAGAGCTCTCTCGCCCTTTTCTTTTCTATGGAGCCACCAGGGAAGGCGCTCTCCCTTTGCCCTCCCATGGAAGATGGCGTCTGCATACCCAGAGCCACTGCTATCATGCATTTTTTTGTAGTAACCCCTACCGTGCCTTTTAGGCCTGGTACACATTTTGCTGTTTCTATTGTTATGTGCAACTTACCTTTTCTTCTTTTCTCTATAATTTTAAATAAAACTTTAGAATTACTTTTTGCCCCCCTCGTTCAATTCTTTGCTTGAGGAGGAGAAGAACCCAGGAGTATTGGAACCTACCCAATAACATTACTTGCTTCTATCTATCTCCAGAGGTGACATCTTTTGCAGACTGGGAAGTGCTCCAACCACTTCCAATCTGCCCTTCGATTTTTTTTTTTCCTTCTCACTCCTTTCAAGGAGTTAAAAAGCAGTTATTCAGGCCTCTTGATCATTGTTTTAATTTTGTTAGACCATTGTGGTGGGAATCTCTCATAGCTCATGCTTTTGGAAAAACAGGTTGGAATTAAGAGTGTGAGTTTCCAGAGAAGGTAGAGGCATGTGTCGGTAAGGGTGGCTAATCCGGCCTGATCTATCTTCTGGTTACTCTCCAGGAAGCAGCCACCTGCTCTGGAGCAGGGCACCTCGGGGGATGCCTTGAGCATAGAGAAACCAAGTAGGAATTAAAGGGACACCTATTTTCCTCTTGCTGTTTTGATGGGAAACTTAATGTTGAATTCTCTTACTCTTTTGGAACACATTCTTAAGCACTGGAAATTGTTTGACCCTCACATATTGAGAAAGAGCTGTTTAATATATTTCTGCACCTGTGCATGGCCTGCCTACACCCTAGAGAGAAAATGGAATACAGAGGGAAGTATTGATTATGATACTATCTCACAACTAGAATTATACTGTAGGAGAGAAGGAAAATGGTCAGAGTTGCCTTATGTTCAGACTTTCTTTGCACTAAGGGACAATCCTTACTTGTGTTCAAAATGTAAATGTAAGCCACAGGAAGCCCAGACACCTCTGGCCCCCAAGGCGCAATCAGATGCATCTACTGTTACTGAGCGCGAGGTTCCCCTCCCTTGGCCTTTGGTTCCTAAAGACGAAGTTCCCAAAACCAATTTTATTGCAGCCTTTCCTGAGGAATGTCCATCTTTATCTGATTTTGTTCAAGCTCCTCAGGGACAATACCTGTTACAGGACGTGGGTGGAGAATTTGTCATTACTCATGTCCATGTGTCCTTTTCTCTCAGTGACCTCAAACAGATCGAACAAGATCTGGGAAAGTTTTCAGATGACCCTGATAAGTATGTTGAGGTCTTCGGGGACTTCTACCTATGAATTAGACAGGAAAGATGCAAATTTACTCTTAAATCAAACATTGACTTCTAGTGAGAATCAAGCAGCATTACAAGCTGCTATTACATTTGGAGGTGAATACCATAGTGTTAATTTTAGAGGGCCAGAAGAAAGAGAGACAAGGGAAATGGCTGGTTCCTGCTAGAGCCCAGGCAGTCCCTTTAAAAGACCCTTACTTGCTTTTACATGTGTACAAAATTTTTTCCTTCTGATTCTTATTACAAGAAATCTCTGTTAATTGACTAGTCAGAATGAAAATTCTGACTAGCCTATAATTAGAAACCTAAAATTATAAAAGGGTTATGTAGACCAGTTTGGCCAAATACATCTGGGAGTGCACTCTAATTTAAATTTGTCTTGTGTACATTCATCTGTCTGTTCAGTGTTAAGATGTGTTTATCCATTGTAAAGCACCTATAACTGCTTCATTTAAGAAGTGCTTAAAAAGAAAAGTATTTTTTTTTAGCTTGACCATTTATTCTAATCTTTATTTTTTGGTTATTTTTGAGATTTCCATGGAAAGTCCATTTATACAGATTTTCAAGGTTGCCAGACTAATTTAAAACTTTAACAGATGAGGACTAATAGTATCAAGGCTTACATAAGACTTACAAATGAAAGTCTTAAAGTTTATTAACATAAAGGTGATGTATGATTACTATATATGCAATTGCTATATATAGTGCCACATATGTTTCTGTGTGTCAATTTACAGGTATATGTTCTATTTTAGTTGATTTATAGATAAATAGACACTATGATATAGCCCAAATATCTTTGTTCACAGAATTAACAATGAGTTAAAAGGCTAAAAATAAAGGTATCTTTAAAGTTGGTAACATATTTCCATCCCGTTTTTTAACTAATTGAGATAATGTAAGATTGGCTTTATAAATACAATGTCTATTATTATCTTTATACAATAACTTGTGAGTCTTTCATTAGTAAAGATAACTAAAACAGGGACCGCTTAGACTTGAGAAAACTACTAGACAAGACTCCCTTTGGTGAATAATGGAGCATCTGCCTGGAAAAAAATTATTCCAGCCTTTGTTCGCTAATGGGACCCTTGGTAATCTCTATAACCTTATGGGAGACACACCCCAATATAAATTGTTGAATATGCTATTATACTATGTGTACACTGGTTGTCCTCAAAAGGTTAAGTTCTACATATGCTATTATAATATATTTACATTGGTTGTCATCAAAGGGTTAAATTCTAAATATGCTATTATATATGCTCACATTGCTTAAATTCTCTAGATAAAACAATAAGGTTTTTCTTCTTAATAGGTACTCTTAATACAAAACTAAATTAAGAGCCAAATATTTCCATACTTATTATTGTGACACTTGTTATTGCTGATTCCATGGTGTACTAAATACCTTCTGAGGATATAGGTTTTTAAAAATGTAAAACTAAGATTGCTTATGGTTGTAAGCGTTTTTCCTTCTAGACTCAGATATCAAACTTTCTCTTGTAGTCCAGATACTTGTGGAAAGAAATACATGTCAAGCCAACACTAGACCACCAGCCAAACAATAATTTATGTAATGCATATGTATGTGTCATTACATTTAGGGCTACTCAGTCACTGAGCAGCCTAGACAATGTCACACTAAAAAGTTGAATGTTAGACATTAATAACTTACAAGGTATATGCATAAGCAGGTACATGCTTCTCTGATGGCACCCTATTGAAAGATGACAAGTTGTGTCATTCAACATCTGGTAATTACATAAAGATGGCTGTCTAAAAAGCTATTCTATACTGGGATAGATATTTATATGTGTTTCAAAGATAATAATGTCATTTTGATTGTCATACTAAAATGATATGTGGTCCTTGATCTCAAACCTTTTCTATAAAACTTTATGATTGTTATTTGATAAGATTTTTTAGAGATTCAACTTCTAAAACAACCATGCTTGTTAAAGAAATAACAGTTCATTGGTTATACTACATATCTCAAGGTGCTTGAGATTCAGATAAGGTTGTAAAATATAATATTGATGTAACCGATCATCTCTCCTGGGTGTTCAACCACTGAGGTTTACAGACCAAAACTGGAAAGACAACTGGGTTAAGAGGACAGCCAACATTTCTGCCCGGGCCCTCCAAGGTCAACAAGGACCCAGGACATGAGAGACATTTGCTAAGGATCCTACAACTTTGGTGAGTCACCCAACCACCTGAGCAAGGAGATTGTTAGACCCCAGAGAAGAAGTCAGTTAATGTACAGGCAAAAAGAAGGGTCTCTTAAGAGGGAAAAGTCTCCCCTGCTTCCACAGGAAGCCATGTGGTCAAGCCAGACCATAACCTATCCCAGTGGCTGACACTGACAGGGAGCTGAGAGGCTCTGTGCATGATTCCAAAAATAATGCCTGAAGAGCCTTAACTGACTTTGATAGATAAGGAGAGATAATTTTGGTTAACATGGGTCTCACTTTAAATTGGTCTTAAACATCCAGCAGAAAAGTATAGCCAAAAGATACATAAAACAATACCATAGCTAGATATGATTCTTTTCTCCAATCTGCCTTTCCATTCTAGTGCCATGCTTTGGTTATACATGCTTTAATTTCTTAGAAAATTTGCTTATTCTCACCTAGAGGGTGCCAAACTTCAAGTGATCATACAGATGGAACCAACTACAAATATGCCGGCCTCCTTTCACTGGGACCCACTACATCAACTTTTGAAGGGAGTTCATAACTGCTAAACTACAATGCAAACTGTTAAACTTCTATGCAAGGTCCATTAGATTCGCTCTCAAGGCCCATTAGATTAGCTCTTTAGAGGTTACAGACTGCAGTCTCCCTGACACCAACACTTCTCAACTTGAAGCAGACAGATGGAAACTTCTCCCATTCTCCCCTAACCACAGTTAGGGATACCTCTTCAGAGTGGGGAATATTATAGACAGCTAAATTAAGTAGAAATATTATAGGCAGTCAGACAGACCTGGGCCCTTGATGGAGTCAATACACAATTGGGGAACACACTACAACTATGACTAAAGGCACATCCATTGAAGGGCAGGCCTCAAGATAAGGATGGAACGACCAGAGCTACACTCCTGGCCGAGGGATAAACAACGAACTGAAGATCACACTCATCTGATCTGATAAAGTCTAGGTCACCCAGGTGGGGGACCAAGACCTCCAGATCCACACCATCCTGAAATGTCCTTGTTCGTTCCTTGATCATTTGCTACGTGACCTTCCTCCCCACTGGACCGATATTACCTAAGGGACTACACTTGTAACATTATTGGTTAATCATCATTTTGGCACACATTGTACCCATCTTGTGATTTTGCTGTATGAAACTTCCCCTGAAAAGTGGGCTCATTGGCAATCGACTCAGGTCCCCTCCTGTCTCTCGGGAGCTCTCTTTCTCTCTCTCAATAAATTCCTACTCTTAACGTCCTTTGTTCCTTAGAATTCATTCTTCAACTTTGGGGAACACAAACTCGGTGTAACTGACATCTAGCAGGTTGGGAGTCATATTTTTTTCCCCTATATCATATAGACAGCAGATATAGAGAAACGTGTTAGCCATCTGAGTGTTTGCTACCTTTGTCATCGCCCTTCCCTGCTGTTTTAGTTACTCTTATTGCTGAGACAAAATACCTGACACCCAAAGTTAGGGGAAGAAAGGTTTATTTAGCTCACAGTTTGTAGAGGTTTCAGTTCTCAATCATCTGGATGCAAGGCAGGGTGGCATGGCAGGCAGGCAGACAGGCAGCAAGGCAAGCAGAAGGGTAAGCAAGGAAGTAGGCAAGCCTCCTTCTAGCTCTTATATCTTATCCAGGATACCTGGCTTTAGGGTGGGTAGCACTCCCTCTTAATCCTAATACCCTTAATCCTAGCGTCACATCCTTGATCCCAGCAGAACTATGCCAAAACAATCAGTGGACTAATTTAGTAATTATGCACTCTAGATCCAGCCCCATATATGACCACATAAGGCTTTAGGGGGACATCTAGACACAAACCATAACAACTTCCGAGCACCCTCGTGTGTGTCCCCTAAGAACAGGGACATCCCTCTACACTGCTACCACATTATCACACTCAGGAAACAGCTCCAATATGATACTCGAAACCAATATGCAGCCCTTGCTCCAAGTTCCCCAGCTGCCCAGTACTGCCTTTTACAGTTGGCAGCAAATTCTGGGTTCTAGAGGCACATACGGAGATGGAATTTGGGGTCCAAGCACCATGCACCCCATGGAAGGAAGTAGGGAAGAAGATGGGAAGAGGAAGAAGTGGAGCTGTCACCCAGGCCAGCACAGCCTCTGTTCATCCACTAGGGAGGTACTAGAGGGGACAGCCACAGTGTCCCAGTGCCGACACAGTCCAGACAGCCCATCCTGGGCTGCCGAGTTGTCCACCAGGCTGTCTGGCAAGACCTGATCCAGGTGAGGCGGTCCCTGGGCTGAAGCAGATCGGGAGAACTGATGGCCAGACCCCCTGCCAGCTCTGATCTCTCCAGTGGAGCAGATGCAGGGAGATGTGGGCAGGCACTCCCATGACTTCCAGACCCAGACTTACATGGCCACATCTCGTCAGTCTCCTCTGGCTGCTGTAGCAGATGTACTGCTTTTGTTTTGTTTTGTTATTTTTGAGACAGGGTCTTGCTAGTAGCCCAGGCTAGCCTCAAACTCATGGCAATCCTCCTGCTTCAGCCTCCCAAGTGCTGGGATTACAGGTATTCACTAGCAAAAGTAGTATATAGACTGTCAGGGATAGTGAGGCATGTCTGTAATCCCAGCTCCTGGAGGGTCAGGTGAGGCAAGAGAATCACAAGTTCAAAGCCATCCTGGGAAATTTAGTGAGATCCTGTCTCAAAGTGAAATTTTAAAAGGGCTGGGAGCTAGGCATGGCGGCTCATGCCTGTAATCTCAGTTTTCTGGGAGGCGGAGGCAGGAGATCCCAAATTCGAGCCTCGCCTGGACAATTAAATTACTCAGTAAGATCCTGTCTCAGAATTTAAAAAGAGCTGGAGATGTAGTTCAGTGAAAAGGCCCTGAGTTCAGGGTACTGGGACTGCAGTTCAGTGTAAGAGCGCTTGCCTTGCCAGGCATGGTGGCGCATGCCTATAATCCCAGTACTAGAGAGGCTGAGACAGGTGGATTACCTTGAGTTCGAGGCCAGCCTGGGCTACACAGTGCTTTCAAAGCCAGCCTGGACTACATAGCAAGACCCTGTCTCAAAAAGAAAAAAAAAAAATTCTTGGTTCAATCTCCAAACAAGCATAAACTCGGTGTCTTATAAACAACAGAAATTTATTTCACCAGCAGACGTGCTGTCTGGTGAGGTCTGTGATCTGGCTCATAGATGGCTGTCTCTGTCCTGAATCCTCGCACAGCAGAGAGGGGCAGAGCTCTCTGGGGCCTCTCACAAGGGTACCAAACCCACAAGTGGGGTCCGCTCCCATGACGGGCTCACTGCCCAAGGCCCCGCCACCAGACAGCCTCACATTAGGGACTCGGTTTCGGCACATGAGTTTTGAAGGACACAAGCCTCCTGTCTACAGCAGCTTCCTCTGCCTTTTTTGTTCTTTATTATAATATTAATTCTCTTGAATGGATCCAATTGTTTGGTGGAATGTCCTGCATTTTGGATTTGTCTGATACATAAAGTTTCCAAGCCATTTTGTTCAGTCAAGTTTTCCTTCCATCTTGAATTCTGGTGTCATTTAACACATAAGTGACAATCAGAAATTTCTGATTACTGACACTTTGTCCAAGCCAGTGCCCGATCTGGTACCACCAGTTACACCTGGCAATCACACTCCTCAGGTCTCCTTTAACCTAGCACAGTTTCCTCTTCTGTGATTAAACGTGGTGGGGACAGAGCCTTGTCCTGCGGAGTGCGCTGCCTTTGAGTGACTTTGAGGCATTGCTGAACGGGCTCCTCTACTGATGAATTCGGGTCGAACACTCAAGACTAGAACACATCATGGGTGACTGCGTATGTGCATACTGTGCAAAACATACTCACTCTCAGCAAGGCCCACTATGGAACCTCCAGTCCTTGGCGGGTTTCAAATCTTGAACCCCGGGTCCGTGGCTGGGTTTCAGATGCTCCCCGCTCCCTTCCATTTCACAGCTGGCCAGTTTCCAGAGAAGCATGCACTTGTTCATGCCCTCATCTCCCAGCAGGTCAGCAGGATGCTCAGGGTGGGCTGAGGGGTGGAGGGTGGTGGGAAAGCCACAGGGAGGCTGGAGGCCTGTGTTCTCATCCTCGGTCTCCTGTCTTTCTGTGTGACACTGAGTTCGTCCTTGCCTTGTCTGGGCCCAAGACACAAACAGAACATGTTCTGTCCTGCATCCACCTGAAACGTGAGCAAGATCCCATCAGTTGTCAGTGTGGAAGTGCACTCCAAGCAGGAACACGAGATGGGAGGGATGCTTGGTGCCCAGAGGCCAGGGCAGGGCCCAGGTCATGCCCTCATTCTGGCACACAACATTACTGACCTGCAGAAGCCAGGCCAGTGGGAGCAGAAGCAGCAACAGTTCATCCGCCCAGCAATCCTGGGTGTAAGAAGTCAGGTCTCAGAGAACAGTACACATCTAATGGGCTTCTGCCACCTCTGCCCAAGCTTACCTCCCTTCTGGAAAAGGCAGGAATAAGAGTCTTATGGTCCCCCAGGACTTTGCTCCGGGAACCTGAGCTGGCAAGTGCACAGGCACAGTGGCCTGGATTTGAGGCCACAACGGGCTACTCTGGGTTGGACAGGGCTCCCCACACCAGCCAATGATCCCACAGCCTGGAGCAACCGTTGTGCAGCTGCTCGGCTTTGGGGAAGGAGGCAGACAGCAGCCACCCAGCGTCCTCCAGGCAAGCACCTGCCTGGAGACACAGCACAAAACTACCTACTGAAAGGGGCAGCCTTGGGCCTTGGGGCCAGGAAAACTTCAGGCTTCATTCCACCCAGAGTTTCAGGTGGCGGGAGGTTTGGGGGGAGCTCCTGGTGTCCAGTGACCAGGGCTTCTGTTGGGTAAGCAGTGTGACTATGATTCGTTTGTTAGTGTTTGATGAGATGGAAATGCTTCTTCCCCGATCTGATTATTGCCCATTGTGTACATACATCAAATTACCATAATATACTCCATAAAAATGTACAAATATTATAGCTTAATTTTTTGGAAATGAAGAAAATGAGGCTCTGGGCTTAAGAAAATTTTCTGAAACCACACTGTTAGAAAGTGGCAGAACTTTTTAGACAAAGACCACACTCTTCTGCTGTAGCAGAAAAATAAGCCTTCGGGTAGATCGAATGGGATTATAAGAGAAAGAAGTCTGAAGGTTGAATGCAGGTAACGTGGAGAAGGAAACTTACATGCTTATTCTGCTTTAGTGTGCTCTGGTGATAAACTGACTCAAAAGACTGAGGAATATTAACTGCATTCTTGATATAATTAAATTTTAAAGCTTTAACAACTGCAGCGGACATAGATAAAATCACAGCCAAAAGAAAATGTGAAGGCTGTATATATTTTTGGATATTTTACAATACTTGTTTTGGGTATATATTAATATTACCTGAGAAAAAATTTTTTTTTAATTTTTGGTTTTTTGAGATAGGTCTCACTATGTAGCCCAGGCTGGCCTTGAACTCACACAATCCTCCTGCTTCAGCCTCCCAAGTGCTGGGATAACAGGTGTGAGCCACCACATCTGGCTCTAGAAATTATTTTAAAATTTAATTTAAAAATTGATTAGCAGTTAGGTATGGTGTTGCATGCCTGTAATCTCAGCACTCAGGAGGCTAACGCAGGAGGATCACCATGAGCTCAAGGCCAGCTGGACTATATAAGGAGACCCTATCTCAGAAAGAAAGAAAGAAAAAAAGAAAGAGATAGAGAGAAGAGAGAGACAAAGGAAAGGAGAAAGGAAGGAAGGGAAGGAGGAAGGAAGGAATTTGACTATCATCATTTTATAACATTAAGTGATATTAAATTTCTAAAATTAAATAAACTCTCTAATTCTGCAAACTATGCTACCTGGTTTACCCGGCCAGTGCGGCTATGCACATGAAGGCCACAAGGACCCTCCAGGTGCTGGAGCGCCCCACTCTCTACTGTTTCCAGTCAACTCTGTCCTATCCACCTGGTGCCAGGAGGCTCCGAGTTCACAATCCGAGGCTGGCAGCCCTCCTGTGACTCCTGGCCAGCAAGAGTCAGGGCCACAGGGTGAGAACAGACTCAGGTCCTCAGGGCAGGACTACCTGCTCAGCTTCCGTGCTACTCGGCTGTGGTGTTGAGGCTTGAATCTATGCAAACTCCTTTGAGGAAGGAGGCAGCATGTGGCCTCACTAATGGCTCGGTGCAGACAGGTCAGTCAAACACGAGGAGATAGAAAGGAAAAGAACTGGCACCTATTAACAGTGTTCGTTGTACTAGGTCCTGGAAAGACAGTCTTTCTGAGCCTCCCCAACACCACTAGGTCTCCCCACTATGAAGATGGAAAACCAAGATTAGCTTCCCTTGAATTGCACAGACAGTGTTTTTCATACTGTTTTTCAACCCTGCTCTGAATGTGAAGCTATGTTCTCTACTACACCACGTCACCCTGAGCACCTGCCACATGCCAGGCGCAGCCTCCGTGTTCATCCCACTCCCGGGCTGACACTCAACCGCACCTGCTCATGTGTGTACTTTTGCCCCTTTCCAACCCCCAAAGCTCAAACTGAGGTCTTTCAAGAGCGGCAGCTACTACCAGCAGGACATGGGATGACTTTAGGTGAAACACAGCATGAATTCTTGATTCAGTAGTTAATGTTGCAGGGTGACATGCCTATAATTCCAACTACCTGGGAGGCTGAGGCAGTAGGATTGCAGATTGGGCAGTTATTGAGATCCTGTCTCAAAAAATAAAAGGGGGCCATGGATGTAGTCCAGTACTAGAGCAATTGCAGTATAGTGCCGTGGATTTGATCCAGCACCCCCCAAAGATATTATACGTTTAACATAAAAGTATAGTTATTTTATCCTAATATACATGGTTTCACAGAATATGATATTTTGGTAAAATAAGAGGCACATATTATATATTTGTCCCCTGTTTTTAACCAGACCCTTGTGATCTCCTGAGCAATAGTGATACTAGGTGCATCTTTTGTTATAACACTTAGTCTTTGACCCAACTCCTGACACAGAGTGCCTAAGCACTTGGAATTTCCTAGGTGGTAGGAGTGAAATGGCATGTTTTAATTCCACTTTAATTCAGCCCCGAGAGAAGCGATCAAGATGGGTTGATCAGAAACAAAAGCCCACCTCATTTTTTCTCTTCTTCCAAACTTGAGCACAGTGGGTTCGAGGCCAGTCTAGCCTTATGACCCCGTTTATGAATTTTTGTTTACCGTAACCTAAACCTCTGTAGATGGCAGGAAGAATGTTACATTCTCCTGTCTCCTCCTTACCCCTGGCCACTCCCTTCCCTACCAGCACCTAGGCCCTGACCCTTGCCCTCTTCACTCCTCTCCATATCAAGGAACCCTCACAAAAGAATCTTGCCAGATCTTTATTTGCATAAATTCCTCCCTTTTCACCTCACTTCGGTGCCTAGTATCATAAAGTCCACTTTGAGTCTGTAACTTCACATCCTCCTAAACTTAGACAGCAAGACACAAATACGATAAGCTAAAATGATGACCAACACCTGGCATAAACACTTGCCAGTTATAGTGGTGAAAGGTATTCCATTTGTAAAATGTAACCACCTCTTTCCACTGTATAAAAGCTCTGGTCAAACTGCAGAAAGACATCGAGAGCATTATCCCACAAGCAATTCTCAATCCCCAGCTAATAAATTGTACTCAATTTGGCTTCTTTGTGTGGGGTATCTCTTTTCCTCATGCCCAAGTGAGGTTAAGCCGGGTCGGCCAGTGGGGCCAGCTCAGACTTCTACTTCAGGAGCATATTCTGTTCTAACAAGGTATCTCTTGTGGGGTTCCTGGGTGAGGGCTGGTCACCACAGAGACCAAGCTGGAACCTGAAGCTTGGACTCTTCCGTGTTACCCACTGTGCGAGCAGCTGGAGTTTGAGTTAATAATCAATCACACCTACGCAATGAGGCCTCCATCAAAATCCCTGAAGAGCTTGGAGTTTCCAATTGATGAACGTAGTTGTGTGCGGATGATACACACTGCAGCCACACGGGGACGGAGCTCTTGCCACACCTCACCCAGGTACCTCTTCAACTGCTCGTTCATCTGTGTCCTTTGTGATAAACCAGTATGCACAGGTAGGTGTTTCCCTGATCCATGAGACATGGCAGCAAGTGATCGAACCTGAGGACAGAGTCATGGAACACCCCCATTTGTGGGCAGAGTTTTTGTCAAAATGCAGAAGTTAGGCACAGTTGAAGACTCATCACTTGTAACTGGCATCTACAGTAGGACCGAGCCCTTAACCTTTGGTGCCTGTATGAATGCCAGGTAGGTAGATTCAGAACTGAATTGAGTTATAAGACATCCAGTTGGTGTCCACAGAGAATTGGAGAATTGCTTGATATAGTAAAAACAACAACAACAACAAAACAACATATTTGGAGACCACAGGTTCTATGAGAGTAACATAGAAATGGAGCTTTTTTCCTACACACAGACATCATGTCCAGTGAGGCTGTGCAGTCTGGCCACAGGAGGCCCAATATGGGCCAGGGGACAATAGAGGAAACCACTCTGAGTGACTGACTGGGCCGTGTGGTCCTTCTGAGCCTGAGCCCACCCTGCGTCCTCTGGGCACCTGCTGCCAGTCTGCATGTCCCTCTAGGTGTTCCTGAAAAGATCATTCTGTAGTCCAAGACACCAGAGGCTCTTTCATAGACAAACCTGGGCCCTCACCCTCAGCCCCAAGCCCACCTCTCTCCAGCAGTGTCCCAGACCAGTGCTGGTCTCAACAAGGGAGCCGGGGCCCTTAGGCACTGGCTCAGACACAGCAGAGGCCAAGGGGTTGTAGGAGACAGGGCGTGGCAAAGCTGGCTGGGGAAGAGGGTGGGACTTGTGTCAGTCCCAAGGCCCCAGGGCAGCACGAGGACCCATATGTAGAACTTCTGGCGAGCTCCCCCTGAGAGGTGGACAGCATAAAGAGAGGCCATCACAGAAGGCTGCTATACTGTGTGAGTTTGCACGGTAGCCTGCACTGTTTCTCAGAGGTGGTGTGTACTTTCATTTTTGCTTTCACCCTCTTTTTCTCTTTGTTCAGCCCAAGTTTGCTCTACATACCTGGTTTCTCCTAAACCCATTTACCTGCACTTTTCCAGTAACTATTTGACACTGTTTTGGGCTTGTCTCGTCCAATTCTTTATTCAAGGCAAGAAGAGCCTGGAATACTTTTGATTGGCAAGCAGTTTCTGAAGAAACCATCCTATAACAAAGGGGCTGAGGACGCAGGAAGGCTCCACTTCCTTCTCTTACATGCAGGCTTTAAGGAGCCACTAAGAGACCTGGCCCATTCCCAGTCCTGGGAACCCCATTCAGCAAATGCACTTGCATGTGTGAGTGCATGTGCACACACACATGCACACACATGTGCACATGCCAGGGCCTGGTGTCACTACCTTCTCAGGAGCCACAATACAATTAGGGCAGCATTCTGAGAATTAGAAACTCATTTGAAAGGAAAATATCTTAAGTGATCAAACAATTTTCTTGACAAGAACTCATCAGGAGCCTGAGATTTCAGTTAATTAAAAAGCAAGTGGAGCCCTCTCTGGGCTGGGACATCACTGCTGAGTCAGCCCAGTGCCACAGTGCCCCGCCCAGTAGCCTCAGGGGCGCCTCCTCACTGGGGGGAAGGGAGAACTGCACTCTGAGGAGTGTGGCAGGAGGGGGACATCTGAAAGATGGGGCAGGGGAGATGCCCTTCACAAATCAGTCCAGAGGAGAGGCCATGTGGTGAGAGAAGAGCTGGTGGTACTGGGGCGCAGCTCAGCAGCAGAGCACATGCTCAGCACGTGCAAGGCTTTAGGTCCCATCCCCAGCACGACTCCGCCCCAAACAGGAGCCTCAGGAGGACCAGGCCCTGTGCCAAGCCCAGGACCAGGACCCCGCAGCACCCCCGTTCCACAGATGAGGAGTAGATGCTTAGATAGGATGGCTTGTTGCCCTAATGCCTACCCAATGAGAGGGATTTTGGAAGCTCTAACAAGTACTTAAGCATGTCCACCTCTGGTGCAACTGTACCACTAGGAAGCCCATTCATTTGCTTTTAGATGAATTGATCAAAAATTGTCCCACTAAAATGTAAATATCAACCCTACTGAGCATAAGATGAAGTGAGGACATGAAAGTTCACCACTCAGAGACTCCATGACATCCTGGGACCTCACATTACCCAGGAGGACAGATGAGAATGGGCAATGCCAGGGAAGGACATGGGCATCTGAAGGGAAGGGGAGCCGCAGGCTCCCACACACCCAGATGGCCTGATGTGGCTCCCGGTCCAGGGTGCGCAGGGGTCTCTCCTTGCCAGGTCCAGGCGGGGTTGTTCACTGAGGGTCCGCATCTCTGCAAGCAAAGGATGTCCGAAGTGTAGAGGGAACCAGAAGTGACCTCAGGAGCCCAGTCATTATTCCAGAGCAGCCCTGTGTTCCTCCCTGCTGACCAGGCAGCACCTTGGAGCCCAGAGACTGAAATTTGCAACAGGACTGTGTTGAATCCACGAATAGCCAAAACTTTCATGGATTCAGCCTCTGCCTTCATGTTTGCATGCACTTCGCAACAAGAAATTTTACCCACAGGAGGAGCCGTGGCGTTGGGTGGGCGACAAATGAGCAAATGGACAGACAGGTGAACGGAAGTGTACCGCAACACTGAGCCTGACCCCCTGGCCTCTCCTCACCGGGCCCGGCCCTCGCTGGCACCCCGGCCTGCTCACCAGGTTCCTGCTGACCACTTGAACCACAGTCCAGCAGCAGAGAGGAGTCCACGGCTTTCACACTTTCCAACGAAGGTGGCTGTCTTAGATTTTCTAGAGTCAATGGTTTGTAAGAGAGCAGATTTAAAAAAAAAAAAAAAACCTAAGAAAGCAGATTTAATACAGGATATTTGTAGGTTACAATATTCACCCACAAGCCAAATACAAGAAGAGTGCCAAATATCTGTCTAGGCACTGGAGACCCAAAAGATCCAATTGAGGGCTGGGAGCCCATGGCACTGTCCCGTGTACATCTGTGTCTACAGATGATGGCTGAAGAAATCTTTACTAGGACCAGGATACAATGCTCACAGCAGAGATGACAACCAGAGCTCCCCCGAAGCAACAGCAGCCATCCTCGATGACAGCAAGGCCCCAAGCTCCTTCCTCAACAAGGACAGCCGAGTTCCTTTTGGAAGAACCAGCCCAGCAGAGCTTCTCCTGGGAAATGGCCCGCCAAGTAGCTACGGCTCCCGCTCTGCCTTATGTTGCATCAGTAACAACCCTCAGGTGGATCCTCTATGCCCAACATCACACCAACTCAGTCCGGCTGGGCGTCTGGCTCAAGCTGAGCACAGTAAGTCCACCACAGTGGGGGACCTCATCCTTTCCAGCCTTAGTGAGCAGAGGGGACAGGGCAGGGGACCTGATGCCCAAGGGAAAGCGACATCCACAGGCAACCCTCTTCTGTGCTGTCTGTGGTTGTGCCACCCAGGAGACTGGGATGTCTTAGAAGCCTTTTGTTTGTCCATTTTGGGCTTGGGCATCAATGGATCGCTTGTCAGTCAGGATGAACACACAGCTGGCAGCCATTTCTGTCCAGGGTGGTTCTCTTGTGCCTTGAGGATGCCTTACCTGGGTGTCCCAGGAGCAGAGAGCAGGTCAGACTGCTCCACCCGCGCTCACCTTCCAGCCCTCTCCGGCACCTTCCTTCCCATCCCTTCATCGTTCCCGGGCTGTCATGATCTGAGATCATGATCCAGGCAGGTCAGGGTTTCTGTGTGCCACTATGACTCGCACCCCCAAACACCTAGCAAATGGGGCTCAGTTTCTGCAGGACTGAGTGCCCCCCAGGGTGCCAGGTGACTGGCGCCCCCATCGCTCATCTGCTTGAGCTTGGAGGAGTCACGGTCTCTTGCTAAGCCCTGGTTTTTTCGCCTGTGGCTGGGAGTCATGGCGGTTTGTTGTCCCCACCTTACGAGTGTACACGTCGTATCTGGGGCAGTCCTGCTTTCAGGCCCTGAAGTACCAGTCGCCAGCCTGCCAGCGCACCAGAGCCATATCCTGCATTGAGGTCTGGTGAGGTGTGGCCTAGGTCTTGCGCTGTCTGTCCTCCCATAAGGCTGTCATCTCTTTTGTCATCGTTTTAGAGTGCTGGGCATACAGAAGTCAAAGGACATGCCCAGTGCTGGCTGCATCCCCTGTGAGCCCCACAGGCTCCCATCGCCCACATACCAACCACCACGCTCCACTGCCAGGTGCCGGGGGAGCCTGCACCCTTCTTCCTACAAGGACTGTCCTGGGAAGTAGACCCGACCACGGGGACCCCGGGCGGGGCAGGGAGAAGGCAAAGCTTCTCCGTGCAAACGTGAAGACACGGCAGGGCACCTTTGGGGAGTCGCAAGTTGGGCTCAGCTGGGACATGGCCTCAGAACCACTCATCCCTCACAGGGGTCATCTGCTTGGCCCCAGTGTCTCTGCACCAAGAGCTAGGGCCTGCCTGAGCTCCCTCCCCCGTGTGCCAGAGAAGAGAAGCCCAGGAGGCCCTGGGAGCCACGGCATGGAGGGACAGGGGTCCAGGCCCACTGGCTGCGCGCATCCTAAGGGAGCCTGAGTCCCAGTTCACAGCTTCAAGAGACAGAAACCCAAATTCAACCAGCTCAAGAAAGAGGATCCTGACCCTGCTCCACTGTTGGTGGGAATGTAAACTACTGTAACCACCATGGAGATCAGGGTGGAGAGTCCACAAAAACTAAAACTAGAAATTCCATTCAAGCCAGTTAGTCCCCTTCCAAGTATCTTTCTGAGAGTTAAAGACTCTGCATATGATATATGCATATGTAAATCATCTACATATGATACATGCACACCCATGTTTATAACAGCATGATTCATAATAGCTAAATCCTGGAAGCAGCTTATATGTCTATCAGCAGATGAATGGATAAAGAATGTGTGCTGTTTATACATGATGGAGTACTACTCTGCCATAAACAAGGATAAACTTGAGTCATTTGTAGGAAAATAGATGCATCTTGAGACCATAATGTTAAATGACATAAACTAGACACACAGTTTAAATATCACATGGTTTCTTTTCTAATAGAAACCCAAAGTATAAATAAATAGCAAAACAAAAGATAGATGGGGTTGGGGATTTAGCTTAGCGGTAGAGTGCTTGCCAAGCAAGTGCAAGGCCCTGAGTTTGAGTCCCAGCACCCCTCCCAAAAAAGACAGATGATAGGAAACAGGGAGATAGACCTTTTGCCAAAGGGAAGGGGACCAAGAAGTGGAGGGAGAGGGGAGAGGGCAGAGGGAGGAGGGAAGGGGAAATAAGTAAAAAATGAAGATATGTTATGTACATGTTACCAACTCGCCATGACGAATGTAATCATTATAAACTGCAAACATGCGCTAATAAAAATAATTTAAACTGGGTGTGGTGGCACATGCCTGTAATCCTGGTAGTTGGGAGGGTGAGGCAGGAAAATTCCCATGAATTCAAGGCCAGCTTGGGCTACATAGTGAGTTCAAAACCAACCTGAATTATACAAATCCCATTAGAATTACAGAAATTGTCTCAGAAAACCAAAATAATGATAATAATAATTTTTTAAAAAAGAAAGAAAAAGAGGTCCTGGGGCTTGCCATTAACCATGTGCTTCAAGGGGCAACTAAAATGAAGGATTCAAATATCACAGGATGCTGACCACTCTTCCTTACCTTGTCCCTGTATCTACCTTCCTGTTGCAGTCTAGCTCCTTCCACATGGGAAGAACAGGGCTGCCATGGCACCAGCCATCACCAGAGGAATATGTCTTCCCTTGCCTTACTTCCAGCCTGACAAACTCCATGCATGGACTTTGGTAGCCAAACTGGGATCAAGAGCTCATTCTTGGTTTAATCAACTTTGGCAAGGGGACACAGCATGTGACGTCATGTGGCAAAGCCACAGCCGTAGTTCCTCTCCTGTCTCTAGGGCATTCAGAGAAAAGAGACTCCCCAGGATTGGAGGGCCACTCAAAATGGTGCCTCTTAGGGCTCTCGGAGCCTCCATCTCCTTGCCAGGGGTCACATCGGTGCCTGTTTCATTGAGTGGTGGAGAGTCACTGTGAGACTGTGTCAGAAAGTGTGTGAGGTGACTGTATGTGTGCCCCCCGCAGTCATGTATTGGCTTCCTTCTTGTGGCCACTCTTGCCGTGGTGGGTAGAGAGTCTGTCGCGGCCAGTTGAGGACCAAGGGCCCGCTGGGGAGTCTGTGTCAATACTACAGGTGCTGCCCGAGCCCCTCACTCTCAAAAGGCCACCTTGAACAGGGTGTGGTGGTACACACCTGTGATCCCAACACTTGGAAGGCTGAGGCAGGAGGATTGCAAGGCAGAGGCCAGCCTGGACTAGCAAGCCAGAGTTTATCTCAGTAAAAAAGCCACTGAGCTCAGCTGTGTGCCGCTCCCAAGACAGGCAGCCTCCGGAACAACCATCCCAGCCATCCACACCTCCTGCCTGGAGCGCACTGCCCACAGGATGGGAGAACAATCCAGGCCTGTCCCTCTTCCACAGCCACGAGGAGCAAGCAAGACAGTGGGAATGGAGGGAAACTATAAAGTTTTGGGAGCAATTTTGCTATTGTTATTAATTACCATGCCAGAAAACAGCTGGGGTTACAGCCTGTGTCTCATCACATCTCTCTGATGGCCCTCACAATGTGGGAGGCCAAAAACACGCATTCACTAATGTTGGTGACTAAATTATGCAAAAGCAGATCTGGCGCTGAGTCTCTCCCACTCTGGCTGATGCGTGTTGCAGAGACTTTGCTGGGGGAGGGAACTAGAGCTGGCGGTTTTTGTCCCACTCACCCCGTGAGCCGCCCACTCACAGCCCTGGCCAAGGGCCACCTGAGACATGAATCAGCAGCTCTGAGGGCACCGAGGTGGCTGAGTAGATTACTTAGTAATTCAAGGTGGGTTGTGTTTTTTTCAGTCTGAATAACATCAAATAGCCTGTCTCAGAAAGAAGAAAAAGGCCACTGTTGAATTAAATGGGAGCCTGACTCTCTCTCTGTCTCTCTGTCTTTCTCTCTCTCTCTCTGCACCTTACTCTGCCCCCCATTCTCTCCCCACTGTGGTGGCTATTTATAGATTGGAGTCCAGCACTGTGCCCCAGTCACATTATTCCTGCCCACTCCTTGAGGATGCTGGGCCCTGGGGTGGCTCAGGATCAGTCTGAGGCCACAGCATTCTCCCCTTGGCCTGCACCCTCTCATCCTCCTCCTCTGAGGGGGCAGTTCCCTCCCTCCCCTCCTGATCTGAGCTCCTGCAGGAGAGGGGCCGGGTCGCCCTGAGCAGGGTCACCTCACACCCGTCTCCATTGGGTTCTTCAGTGACCAGCTAAGAAACCTACCCTGGCTTGCTGAAGCCAAAGAAGGGAATTTACCAGAAGGACCCAGGCAGCTCACAGACTAAGAAGAGAGAAACAAATTTTCCCAGCCTTGGGAAAGAAGGAGCCAGGACAACTTGGGGACTTAGGTGACAGGAACTGTGCTTTTAGGGTTCAGATCTTCTGTATGTGCCTTACAAGTACAGTTGGTTCCCGTCCCACTGTACTATCCTCACTGTGTGACTGGGAACAAGTTTCCTACCCTCTTGGGGGCTGGTTTCCTCCCCATCTCTCACAGTTGTGGATATTGCCCAAATGCCAGTGGCAGACATGCAGTTCTTTGAAATTTAAATGAAACCTGCTGGCATCCCAGATTTCTTGTTAATGGAAATCCAGTGTCCTCCCCAGGATTTCTGTGACTTCCTGGCTGTGGCTGATTGGAGGGTGGGGGGGCTCTGACCCTGGTGTGTTTCCAGCTCAGGTACCTCACGTCCATGGCTGCTCTTGGAGCTGGCGGATCTGCGACTCAGGCTTCTTTGAGGATTTCCCCTAATGAATTATGTTAGGCGCACAACCTGAACAAGCCAGCAAACATCACTTCCCTGCAGAATGGACTGCTGGGTAATTTTGTGTGCTGGAGCTTGTGCGTTGGTGAGGGAACACCATGACAGAATAGGTGCCATGTGACACCAGCCTCTACCATTTGCTCCAGGCTGTCCCCCTACTCTGTCCCACCTCCACCCAAAATCTTCCTGCACTTCCGTTGAGCAACAAAACCCTTGCGTCACAGGCCTTGGCACTGGGATCTTACCTTCCACCCACAGACCAGCTCATCAGAGCGGTCCTGCGGTCGGTGCCCTCCTCTAGAAGCACCAGCCCTTAGAACAGTTTGCCCACACTCGGTGCATAATGACCGGTGGCTGTGGAAGTGCACGGGGGCTTCTCTTATGCAGTCACTGAAGAAAGCTTCAAGGAAGGCCAGCAGCTCGCCTCGCTTGTGTTCTGAATGCCCATCTCTATGAACACTCCTTGCCTTGTGAAAAGTAGGAGACATCAAAGACTCAAAATGCACCTCGACAGCCCTTCCCACTTTCTACACCTGTTACTGGAAAATAACTCAGACACGGGAGGTCGGATCACTCGCTCTCACGCCTGCAGAACAGCCCACGCAGAGCAGGCCGCAGGTCGAGACCAGCTCCAGAGTCGTCCTGCCTCATCCTCCTAGGCGCTGCCCTGGAGCTGACCGTGGAGGCCGCTACTAGTGCTGCAGCTTCTCCCGGGTCACCCTGTTGGTGGTGCAGCTGGGATCTGGGCCTCTCAGAGTCTGCTGTCTTCCCCCGCTAACTCCACCTCCTCCCTGTTTTCTGAGGACAAAGTCTAAGCTAGTGAGGGAAGTGGGTGTGATGTAAACCTCCATCAAGGGCCCCTACAGTGAAGGGAGCAGAGTACTTTATAGTGGGCAATAAGCATACCTGCTTTGTCCTGGAGGAAACATGATCACTCTTTTTCAGCTGTACAAACAGCCAAGGGGATGTCGTCGGAGCAACGGTAGGGCAGTCCGCGCCTCTGCTCACCAGCTGGGTGGAAATGCCCGCAGCTGGCAACATGGCACCTCGGGCCTCAGCAGCTGTTCTGGCCTGGCCACGTCTGGCATCTGTTGCCTCAGTGCGCGGGGATGCCAGGGCTGCCTGGTGCCCGAGGACCCAGGAGGGTGGCCCGGGAGGAGGCTCTCGTGCCATCTGGAGGGTGCCCACGAGCAGCTGGAAGGCCAATCCCTGCCAGGCTGTTGCCCTGGTGAGGCCTGAGGCTCTCGGACTCCAGCTGCTGCCCCTCTGGGTGCTGCCAGGCCTTCCGGGGCTCCTCTGCCCCTACATTCACCTTTCACCTCTCATACCGTCTCTTGCTCACTTCAGTATCCTCTCTTTTCTAATTCTTCTCCTTTTCTTCTTTTTGTGTGTCTCTTTTTCCCTCTGTTCTACTCTTGGTGATTTTTATCTATGGGGTTGTGACAAGCTTTAAAAAACAAAGTAAGCAAATAGAAACCACAAGCCAGGTGTGGTAGCGCACACCTGTGATCCCAGCACTCGAGAAGCTGAGGCAGGAGGATCACCATGAGGCTGGCTTGGGCTACACAGTGAGACCCTGTCTCAAAAAAAAAAGGTTAAAAAAAAAAAAAACAAGCACCTTCAGCTCCTCCGGGGCAGGGGTCTAGGCAGTCAGGAGGGGAAGCCTTCTTCTTCCCTGCCTTCCCCCACACCATCGCCTCCTGCCCAGAACCCGTCTTCCAGGACACCAAGTGTCCCGACCTGCTTCCTCCATCAGCAGGGTCAGGTGTAGGGCCGAGTGAAGGCCAAACCGAGCTGTGAGGGTCCTCGGGGATGGTACCGGGGCAGGGAGGAGGAGCATGTGCGTGTGTGCGTGTGTGTGTGCGTGCACACGCGCATGTTGAACCCATGGTCTTTGCCCTAGCTACATCCTCAGTCTTTTTTTAATTTTATTTTAAAAATTTTGACACACAGTCTCACTAAGCTGCCCAGGCCGGGCTCAGACTTGAGATCCTCCTGCCTTAGCCTCCCAGCGTGCCCTGGCAGAAATTCTGTTCTTTAACACACAGAGAAACTTCCTTTGCTTGCTCACAACCTCAGTGAGATCCTGGGATCTTTCCCTCACCGGGTCATTGCAGGAGGAGCTGCCACACTGCAGAAAGGCCACTCAGAGGAGCACCCGCCACAGGACATGGTGCCAGGCCATCAGCCTCCTCCAACGCTGCCCAGCGCTACACCGCCGGCTGCTTCCAGAGTTGGAGCACACGCCACAGCCGTGTGACCTTGAGGAGGTCACCTGACCTCGTCCTGCTTTTTGGGGATCAAGTGAGAATCCATGTGGAAGGTTCGGCAGAGCACCTGCTGCGTACAGGGCCTAAAACGGTGAAAGCCCTGACTACTAACTCCGAAAGCAAACACGCCAGACTGGTGCCCCAGTTCCCTCCCAGTACTGAAAAAACAAACAAACAAACCAAAAGCCACAGAAAAAGCCACACACTTGACTCCAGCCTCTCCCTGGGGAGGTTGTGTGGGAACTTCTCACCCCTGAAGAATGTGCAGCTTGTTTCTAGTTCTCTGTAGTTCACACGTTTATCAAAAAAGCAGGACCAGCGCTTGCCTAGCAAGCACAAGGCCCTGGGTTCGATCCCTGGCACCCCCAGAAAAAAGCAGGATCATTTCCTCTTACTGTTATTTCAAATCCCTCCACTAAGAGGCTCCTGTGACCCCTTGCTAAGTCCCCTTGAGCAGCACCTGGTGTCGCCGCACTTTGCTTCTAGTCTCTAAAAGGAAGAATCACTTTAATCTTGTCCCAGCACCTGCCGAGCTCACACTGAGGACAAAAGAGAGGACTGCCATCAAAATCTCTGGTAGTTCTGGGGTGGTGCAGCCCCCTTCCCTCCCCTAGGGGTCAGTGGGAGGCACCTAGAAGTCAGAGGCAGCTACCCTTTAAATCCAAGCAGCCTGAGTTAGCACACACGCCATCCCCTTTTCCCTCTTCATTTGTGTGTGCCTTTTGTTCCTGCCTTTTCCCTTTCCCTTGTCTTGGCTGCTACCTTCCCGAAGATCTCCAATAAACGCAGCTACCTTCTACCTACTATGGAGTGTGTGCTTGGGAATTCTTTCCTCATCATACATGAGAACCTGGCCTATTTCTGGCCCACTCAACTGTAACAGGAGGGGGTCACTGCGACAGGGATGCACGACAGCTCCTCCTTTTGCACACTCCCAGTTCACAGAGCTGTGCCATGGGGATTGCATCTACTTCCTCACTCGCCCTCTGAAGTAGGGAAAGTGCATTCCCAGGTTGCTGACTCAAAATGGAGGCTCAAGAAAGTTATGCACTCTCTCCAAAGGCACGAGGCACGGTGCAGGGCTCAGGCTGTGGCCAGGGTAGAACACTTTCCCAGGACCCAGAAGGCCCTGGGCTTGAGCCCCAGCACTGCCAAAAAAGAAAAAAAAGAAAGAGAGGGGAAGGGGCAGGGTACACTTGAAATCCGTGGCACTATTCCTCTACCGCCAGCCTCACCCTGTATTCCTCTTTGTCTCCCTTTGTTCCTGTCCCTTCCACCACTCCCTTTCCCTCCCAAGCACAAATCAGTACCTCACAGGCCTAGAGGGAAAGGGCTTTAGGTGCTTCCTCCATAGGGGCTGAGCACTCTTTTCAACCAGTCACAATATTGGCGATTGAACCCGGGGCCTTCACATGGAGCCACAGCCCTAGTCCTTTCTATTTTTATGTTTGTTCATTTATTTATTTAGAGACAGAGCATTGCTAAATCACTAATTTGCACAAACTGGGCTCAAACTTCCCATCCTCCTGCCTCTCAGAGTGCTGGGATTACAGGTGTGTGCTCCCCCACCAAGCTTCAACCAGTATTTTACTAAGCACCTCTGTGTTTAAACTGTGGTGGGTTCGGCCCTGGGCCTTTTTCCCTTCCTCTCTCCTCTGCCTTCCCTTCCTTACTCTGTGTACTGTACTTACTCACCAAGCACCCTGAGCATGCGGCCTTACGGTGGGTGTTGGGAGACACCTCCGGCCCAAAAGCCACAGTCCTCGGTGTCACATGATTCCTGGAGAGACTCGGCTGCCCGAGAAGAGATGCACCTGTGGTTTTCTTTCCCCTGGTGATATAGGGGAAAAAATACATGACTCCCAACCTGCTAGATGTCAGTTACGCCGAGTTTGTGTTTCCCAAAATTGAAGAATGAATTCTAAGGAACAAAGGAGATTAAAAGTAGGTAATTTATTGAGAGAGAAAAAGAGAGCTCCTGAGAGACAGGAGGGGACCTGAGGGAGTTGCCAACAAGCCCACTTTTCAGGGGAAGTTTTATAGAGCAAAATCGTGAGGCAGGTACAATGTGTGTCAAAATGATGATTAACCAATAATATTACAAGTGTAGTCGCTTAGGTAACATTGATCCAATGGAGAAGAAGGTCACATAGCAAATGAACACGGAAAGGATAAAGACATTCCAGGATGGGGTGAATCTGGAGGTCTTGGTCGCCCACCGGGGTAACCTAGACTTTATCTGATTGGATGAGTGTAATCTTCAGTTCATTGTTTATCCCTTGGCCAGGGGTGTAGCTCTTGGTCACTCTGTCCTTATCTTGAGGCCTGGCCTTCGATGGATGTGCCTCTAGCCATAGTTGTAGTGTGTTCTCTTCTTGTGTATTGATTCGGTCCATTGAGGGCCCAGCCCTGTCTGACTGCCTATAATACTTCTACCTAATTTAGCTGTTTATATTACTTGGACCTAGTTCCCAGCATGAAACTCCGTGTTTGCCTCCTGGTGATGAGGAAAATCATTTCACAAGCTAGCCCGCCCTCTGGTGGCCAGAGTTGACACCGAAGGCTCTCTTGCAGCCCTCGCCCTGGAGTGACAATTCACTTGGGCCCAGCCCAGGGACATCCTTCTGCCCTTGGCCTCCTTGCAGCCAGGTACAACCCTTCCTCAATGTCCCTCCAAGACCATGTCATCCTGGAAACTTTCTCCCAGTCACCATCAACTCAGCAGTGTCCTTGACGACACTTGGCGCCTCCCACTTATCCCCCAACCAGGGTGAGTCCTGCCCGGGGCCTCTGGCTGTCCATGATGGGGTGCAGAGGTGAATTGCAGATAAACCAAAGAAATCCTTACTGGGCGGGCCTGGGGAGTGCTGCGTATTGAGCTGCTAGATGATATACTGGACAATCCGATTAAATTTGAATTGCAGTTAGACAGCAAATCGTGTGTTTTTTAGTCTAAGTGTATCCCAAATACTGCATAGTACATACTTACGTTAACATTTTTTCTCTGCTTATCTGAAATGTAAACTTAATCAGTGTCCTGTATTTTCCTTTGCTAAATCCCACAAAGCTTGCTGGGTGGAGCAGGGCCATCAGGAGCCCATCCGGACATAGTGGAGTCAAAGGTAGGGGAAGGTGGGACCACAGGTCCCCAGGGAGGCTGGCACAGAGCAGAGAGGCCAGGGCTAAATATGGCTTGGGGCAAGACAGAGGAGCTCAGTAAGGCAAACTTCAGCTATTTACGTGGAACTCACACCCACACTGTCTGGAGGTGCGGTGGTGAAAACCAGGAGACCCCCACCTGCTCTCCACAGCTCTGCTCCAGTGAACTTCCCTGGCCCTCCAGCCACAAGGACCCTGGCCAGCGTCCTCAGCTGACCTCTGCAGGACACGTCTGGCACCTCCAGCAGTCTTCCTCCAAGGTCATCAGCTCAGCCACTCCCTGGGGGGCAGAAGTTGAGTCTCCCGCCCCCAAGGGACTTAGAACAGATCAGTGATTGGTATAAAAGGAACCCATTTAAAGAGGATTGCAGGATTGCAAGCCTGTAGGGCCTATGCCTCCTTCAAGCACTACAGTGTTAAGCTAATTTTGCAATTTCCCTGTGCTTCAGTTTCTACATCCGTAACATGGGAATAACAGTTAACCCCACCTTACAGGGTAGGTAATAGTTACAGAGGAGCTGGGTGCATAGCTCAGGGGTAGAACGTGTGCCTAACGTGCATGAGGCCCTGATTCCATCCTCAGCACCAGAAATAAAGACAGATGTGAAGTACCAAGAACAGGGCAGTGTTGGCTCCTACCTTTATTATTCTGGCTTACACAGTGCTGAGACAAGTAGCATCACAGGGTTTTCTCCTAGAGTGGTACTGCACACCAGCGCTTACCCACATCAGTGGCATCCAAAACAACACCAGACCACAAGACATTTAGAGAGATTTCCTCATCCCAAGCGAGCAAAGTGCAGGCCGTGAGGGCGATGTGATATCACGTTGCCTGCCACAGTGAAACCTTCTCTTGGCACCACATCCCCGTGACCGCGGCTGCGCATCTATGTTCCTAGCAATATTAGAACCCATTTATAATGATTTATGGTAATTACACTGGACAAGAGTTTGATGGCTATTAGTCCTCTTTATTTGGCTGGAAAACATTTGAAGCATGAAGCCGCATGAGACAATCAGCGCCAGCACCATTATGAAACATCCTTGTATTTGGAACCAATTTGGACTGTCGTTTTTGATATCGCAGATTATCCATCTTCAGATTCCAAGTCCTCCAGGATCGGAGGATGGCCAGCAGTACAGGCCTGCCCTGGAGCAGGCAGCCAGGAGGAGCCAGCCCCAAGGAGAATTCCCAGCGCCCGTCGCCTCCCTCCATAGCAGGACACCACTACATGCCCAGATGGGCAGGCCATCAGGAAGCCCTGCCTGGTGTCCCCTCGTGTCCCTGTCTCCGGGTTGTCATCTGGCTGTTTGAGGATGGTGTTCGTGCTGATCTTGATATTTAATACCATCACCCCAAGTGAAACAGCCATGAAGTTATAATAAATAAGAATCTCTCAGGCTGTGCCTGGATGGTTTAAATAGCTGGATTTAAAAGTTAAAAAAAATTAACAGACCAGATGTTTAATTTTCCACAATGACAAACACAACTCATTCATCCACATTTCTTCTACTTTCCACTTAAATGCTTTAGAATAAGATGGACATAGACTCTGGCTCAACCTGCCTGCACCAGAGCCTACCAGATAACTTCCCATGTGCCCATTCTTTAGAGCAAAGAATGCAGAAAGAGTCTGCCTGAGAAGCCTAACGCAGGCGAGGCCCTCTGCACTCTCGGGGCGCTCCGACGTCTCCAGAGTGTCCGGGAAAAATTTCACTCTCTGAAAGCCAGGGGCCACATGGCTTCTTTAACCTTCATTTTAATGAGAAAGAACAATCAGGACCAAGGATTCTCTTCTTTGTTTGGAAGCTCAGATTGGCTCTAATGACAGGACAAGCGACTTCAGGAGCGGCTGGGAGCTGGGAGCTGGGTGCCCTTCGCTTAACAGACATTGAAATATGCAAGAACACCCAGTCACCTGGAGGCCCACTTACAAAGTTCTGGCTACTTTTAACTGCTCCTGGCAATTCAACTCTAAAACCCCAGCCATTTCACTGGTCTCCATCTTGAGGGTAAATTCATTATTTTAATATCCACTGCTAAATTTAGAGCTTTATTTGCACAGAGAAAACCCATGAAACAGAAACTGGAGATAAGAATGGAAAACAATTTCAATGTTTGTCTGATGATTTAGAACCTCCCTCCCCCTTCCTCCCCCCCCTCCCTCCCCCTCGGCTCCACATCTATCCAGGCTGGGGTGTGGGGAGGTGGCAGAGGCCAGCCTGGCTCTCGTTGTAGACTATCTGCCCTCTGCTCCTACCCAAAGCCAGGCCAGGATGGGGACAGCGCTGAACCAGGAAGCCGCTTACATGAGGGGCTGCGGAGGCAGAGTCCGGCCTTCCTCCCTGAGGGTGGCTCTCCACTTTAGTCAGTCAGGCAGCCGGTCCCAGCCTGTGGGCAGTGGACACCAGGCATCTCGTGCCCTCTGCACTCCCTCTCTTGCTGCTACCACCCTCACCAATAGCCAGACATTCGCCCCAACAGTGTCTTGACATGGCTGTGTGAAGAGTGAGGGTGCACGCAGGAGGACCTTCCAGCTGCCAGGGCCAAAGCCAGAAGCCCAGACGTAGCCTCAGTCTCCTTTGAGACACTCCCTTGTCCTTGACCCAGGTGGCAGTGGCTTTTGGTGCCATGTGGACGATGCTGTGGACTCACCATGTCGATGATGCCGGCACCATTCCAACCACCAAGATCAGCACGAGGAGCCAGGAGAGCCATCTTCCTTGGCAAGATGGAAGGGAGCCAGGGTGTGGCGAGTGCCTGTGATGCCTGCACTCTGGAGGCTGAGGGAGGATTGCCATGAGTTCGAGGCCAGCTCGGGCTACCTAGTGAGTACAAGACCAGCCCGAATGACATAGTGAGACCCTGTTTCAAGCAACAAACAAACAAACAAGACAGAAGGGAAGAGCCAGGAAGTTGGAACTGTGAGGAGCATTCTCCCACCGGTGCTGAATGACGCCTCATCCCCCTGAGACATGAGCCTCTCACTGTTCACCAAGTCTCCCCGCCACTGTCATTTCAAAACTGAACACAGAACACATTCCTAGTCCTTTTTATTTTGAGACAGGATAGTCTCAAATTTGGGATCCTCCTGCCTCAGCCTTCAGAGTAACTGGGATTATAGGCATGCACCATCACACCCAGCTTCATTTTGAAATTCTTAACAATTTATAAGCAAGAGGGCTTCCAATTGTGAATCTAGTCCTGCTAAGCAGGCAGGAGAAGGCCCTGGCGAATGCCTTCCTTTCTCCCCCATCTCTCCTCTCCACTTCTCTGTTACTCTTTCCTGGCCAAACAAATAAAATTGCTCGTATGGAATTCTTGCCTCAGGGCTGCTCTGAGACCCTTCCAAATCCATTTCCTGGGATGCCCCCAGCTTAGCTCCTTGGCAATAACAGCAGCCATTGTTTAAAGTGGGGGTTTGTAAATAGAGGCCTAGTATCCTCTCCTACTCTTGTGTATATTTTTAAAATTCCGTAACTAGTTGAAAAACAAAAACTCAATTGCTTGCCACTGCTCTGGGTTTGTTTTCTGTTTTGTTTCTTGAGACAGGGTCTCGCTAAGTCACTAAATTCCCCAGCTCACACTTGGATCCTGTCTCGGCCTCCATCCTCCTACCCCTAACTCCAAAACTCTGGGGTAGGCCCAAGACTTTGTGTTTTAAAAGTTTCCTGTGCAGCTTGGAAGATCAGCTAAGTTTGAAAACCATTTACAGAAAGCCACTTTCTCCAATCCAAAAGAAGACGACCACATGACTTTTTGTTTGAGACCTTGGCCAGATTTCCCTATGGCCTTTAAACAATAAGCTACCCCAGTCTGAGTTTACTTTGAATCATGCCTGATTTTATTTCGAATCAGCCTTTTAGCATCTCAATATAAAGTCTTTTATTTACTAACTCTCTGCTCTGAGAGAGCATTTATTTGGTGACAGTGCACACGTTGGCGTCCTTGTCCTGAACCCTCCTGGAGGCAGAAATCAGTTACCTATCACTTCACTGCACACAGAAAGACATTTCAGACGTTTCTTAGCCCAGGACACGCAGCTCAATAGCAGAAGACATTTTCCTCATCATCCTCTCATTTTACAGCAACAATTTTGGCCCCCGGACTTGTGAAGGTTCTTTTTTGGCAGGAAGACGAGGCCAAGAACCGCATGACAGATCCGAGCAGTAATCGACCGGAGTCATGTCGGAGCTTTCCAGAGCAGAACAGCTCTGTGGCAGGAGCTGAGCCCGGTCTGGCTGGGGAGCGCAGCTCCAGAAAAGAAGAGTCACTGAGCCCGTAAATGGATTTTTTATGAACCTCTCACCCTTTGCCTAATTTCAGGGCTGGAGTATGCTACATTATGTGCCTAGCAAACACCTTTCCCAATTTGAACGCTGGGCTTCCCGATCAGAACCACTTTTACTAAATTCCAGAGTCAGTCTAAATAGTAGCTTGTTCTGTATGCACTGTGCTTCTCTCTATTAAAACAGTGTGATCCTCTGGTGTTCTGCTCCTGTTTACAGAAAGCCTTAAGGAGTAATAACTAGCTTAATAGCTAAAATAAATGTTTAAATCCTTTGTAAAAAAAATTAGTAATAATAAATACAGCCATACTTAAGTATTTAAAAATAGATTGCCAGCTCTCTGGATGAGTCTTTTCCTGTAGAGTTGGCCAGAAAAGATATAAAAATATCTCACAGAATTTTTTTTTTAATCTAGGAAAAGCAGATAAGATGGCAACCTGAGTGATGCCAAGGCATTTGAGTACAGAGCAGAGCTTTTAGCCAATTAACTCTCTACACCACGCCAAGATGACTGTGTGATTGCTTCCTACAGAACTGGCATTTTTCTTAATAAATTGAAGTGCTTCAGCTCGTGGCCATCAAGACTGTGCGTATCACCTTCTGTTGGTCGTGGCCAGGTGACATGCAGCTGGGGAGCCTCACTCTCCTCCACAGCTCTTTCTGAGCTCTATGGGGCTCCTGCCCTCGGCCGGTCCTTGGGGACCAGAGACACTCAGGTCCCTGGCAAGATAACGACCGATTCGTCCTGGCCTTTTGGTTTACACTAACTCTGAGCGGACATATAAGGGTGCACTGAGGCAGGAACACAGCTGAATCTGGGATGGGCCAGCAGAGAGGCTCACAAGAGGGGACATGGCACCGAAGGCTTGGAGGATGAACAGGAGAACAAGTGACAGCTCGTGCTGTCTCCAGGGACTCAATTGGCTGGGTGACTGTTGCATGGCCACCTCACTACCTGCCGCATAGTCCACGTGGTGCCCGGTCTCTCACCTCACGAATGTGCTTTCCTGTCCCATGTTCCTGGCAGGAGACTTCTCCTGGCTCATCCTCAATCTTCCACTTCTCAGCTTTGGTGGCCACCTTTGCGAACCTGCAGACCGGCCTGTCGGGCGTCGAGTGACGGGCAATGCCTCCCTCCTGTCCTCACTATGTGGGCCTGTCGGTTGTCACAGCACGGCCTTGGGTGTGTCATCCCGCCCAGGACTCATTTCAGCTCCTCTAATTCAGTGGCAGCCTACCAACCTTTTAACCCAGCACCCTCCATAGAGCAGGGGCACAAGACATGCAGAGGGGACAGGGGCTGGGAGGAGTCTTCAAGACAAAAGCAGTTTTGGTGGCCTAAGTCCTTGTGCAAACAAAGAAATTGGTGGCCTCTTTTGTCAGACTGTCAAAGGAATCCCCAGATGTCCAGACAGCTCTCCTGTGAGCGGCACCCACCTCTGCGAGAACACTTGATTTACCAAACTCTGAACTAACACAAGTACCTCCAGGGCACACCGAGCTTTACTCTTCCCTCCGAGCATTCCAGGAGCTTCTGAAAACCGTTTATTCCTCAAATCTGACTGATCTTTTTCTGTAGTGTCACTTTTCAGATTGCCCAGTTATCGCAAGTTCTCAGGACACCCGTCCTCTTGGCACCTTGTCTGCCGATGATCCCTAGTGGGGTGTCCACTGGCGGTTCTCAGGGGAGCTCTCTTCCTCACGCGTGGGCAATGGTGCACAAGCATGTGTCCATGAGCTCCACAAGTGCGAGCAGCCCCACCACAGCGCTGAGTCGGCCTCTGCTGGGAGTCCCAATATCTCACTTGACTGTGATTACTTTTAAGTTAATTTATTGTCTCTGTATTCTCAGAAGCAGGAAGAACGACTTGGGCTCTGCAGTCTTGTATGGTGCAGGGTTGGGGTTTCAGTTTTCTCCCCATGCAGAGTCCTGACAAAACATTGCCATGCTTGTGGGGTGGGTGATGTTTTCTGGCCCCCGGGACATGGGCGTGTAGCCCTCTGGACTCCAGTTCCCACAGAGTCAGTTCCAGCTTCCTGCTGCCAGAGAGCTGGAGGCCGTCCCCTGTCTACGCTGGCCAACACACAGGATGGGCTGGCAGTGGGCTGTCCATGAAATGGAAGGACAAACTGGTAGGAGGGGTAGCTAATTCCTGTTATTCAAAGTATACGTGGGATATTTATAGTTTTTTCTTAATGGGAATGTAATACACACTCATTGTAGAAAACATAGCAAATGAACAGATAAAGAAAACGTAATATATATATATATATATATATATATAATGGAATACTACTCTGCCATGAAGAAGGATAAACTCAAGTCATTTGTAGGAAAATGGATCCACCTTGAGATCATAATGTTAAATGATGTAAATTGGACACACAAGCTTAAAAATTGTATGATTTCTCTTATATGAGAAACCCAAAATACTGTATAAATAAATTACAGAGCAAAAAAAAATGATAATAGGAAACCGGTAGACAGATCTTCTACAAACGGAAAGGGGACCAAAAAATGGAGAGAGGCAGGAAAGAGGGGAGAGAAAGATGAAAAAAGATTAAGATGTGTTATGTACATGTACCAACTCCCCAAGATGTAGTGGTACACACCTGTGATCTTAGGGCTCAAGAGGGTGAGGCAGGAAGATGGTTGCAAGTTCAAAGCCAGTCTGGACTAGATAATGAGTACAAGGCTACCCTGAGCTATATAGTGATCTATCTCAAAAAAACCTTGAAAATAATTAAGTAAAATAAATAGTTGATTAACCTCATCCTCCTCTCAGAGATGGCAAAATATGTCTTTCCTTCCGGTCTCCGCTCAGATCCAACATAGTGTGCCTCTCACGTGTGTGTCTGGGTCTTTGACCAACATTAGGTGGGACTGATCCATCTTGAACTTCCCTGGTTTCTCACCAATTATCAGTGTCCTTTCATTTATGTCCTTTCATCCATTTTTAAATTCCTATAAGCATTTTATCCAAGTTATAGTAAAATAATTTTTGAAACACCTGCCATATATTTTTTTTAGTACTGGGGATTGAAACCAAGGCTTTCACACCGAGCTATATTCCCAGCCTATTTCGATTATTTTTTTTTCTGAGATGGGGTCTTGCTCCAATTTTAGTATATGTGCTGCCAAAGCGAGCATGAGACGGGGTCTTACTAAATCACTAAGTTGCCCAAACTGGGCTGGAAGTCGTAATCCTCCTGCCTCAGCATTCCAGAGTGCTAGGTTTACAGGTATGCACCACCACACCCAGCTCTTTATCATCAATTCTTGAAAAAAAAATAGAAATGATTGTGAAGCAACCACAAGTCTAAAATATGATAAAAAAATACTAACAATAAATCAATACAATATTTGCCAAATTTTGGAGTAAATGTTTTAATTAAGTAGAAATTATAAAAGAAACATTGAAAGATTCTACTAGCGTCCCTAGAGTCCCTTCCTCTGCATGAGTGGCTGAGTGTATTCAGAGTTTCTAGGGTCTTTTTAGCTGCTCTTGTCCCATCCTTTCCTGAAAGATGCTTCCTCATGAGCACATTCTTCAGTGAAATTTCTGCTCTATCCATAATCTCTTAAGAAATGTGGCAGTGGAGCATCCATCTGGAAGGAGTTTTAATTTCTCACTCTCTTGTTTGATTAAAAGTAATTTCTCTACTCTTTGTGTCTATTGGATGTGTCTTGGTGGAACTTGCCTGTGGAGTCCTATGGTTTCATTTTTTGTCACAAAAGGAGTTTGTGTCAGAAAGTCTAGAGTAGAAATTGCAAGCTGCAAGCCAAACGTGGCACACGGGTTTGTTTGGGCAGGTCTCAAAAAGCCAAAAGCAGGAAGTCATACGGGTTGACATATTGTCTTGAGACAGTAATTCTGGCCACACAGGGCTCACATTTTCATGTGATTACAATTAGCTGGACCCAGAAAAGGGCTTTCTCACTGAGCTGACATGTGAGCCTCAGACTGTGACACTGCGATACCCAGCGTGCTCATCCGCGCCTCTGCAGCCAGTGAATTTCCTGCCCTGATCCAGAACATCAAACACTTTCTTGGTCTATGTGATTTCCTTCAAAGTGCCGTAAAAAGAAAGAGAGAGATGAAACCAAGGAAAACCTTGTACAAACATTGTATGAAACTAGTTTAAAGCCATGACTTTGCACATTTTTAGAAAAAGGTAGTAAAAAAATAGACAACACTTTCTTGTAATTTTTACTACCATAATACTCTCATATCTGCCAGGAACACAGTCGCTGCCCAGCTGGCACCCACCTTCTAGCGCAGTCCTAGTGACTTTAAATTACATGGGAAAGGTTTTTCTAATTGGAAGTGTATGGTGGTTAATTTTAGATGTCAACCTGGTGGTGGAGAGGAAGGTCTGCTTCCCTGTGGCAGGCGCGGTAGGGACTAATATAGTCTTTATTATAATGGGTCTTTTCTCTGACAGCTGGGATACTCTTTTTATGCTGAACAGAAGACAGAATCCCCTGCCCTCTAGTTCAGCCTGCTAGATAATATACTCTGCCACTTTTAACTCTGTGAAGTGCGACAATAATAAGACTTAAGTAGCTGGCTTGGTGGCACACACCTGTAATCTTAGCATTCAGGGGGGTGGGGATTTAGCTCAAGTGGTAGAGCACTTGCCTAGCAAGCACAAGGCCCTGAGTTCGATCCTCATAACCAAAAAAACAAAAACAAAAAACAAAAAAATAAAGAAGGAAATATCCTTAAGTAAATAGATCCCATGGGAAAATTAAATGCAGACCAGATACAGCATTTCTAATGCATCGTGTGTGTGTGTGCATGTTGTGTGTGTTACTGGGGACTGAACCCAGGGATGCTCTACCACTGAACAACATCCCCAGCCCTTTTCTTAAATTTTTATTTTGAGGCAAGTTCTCATTAAACTGTCCAGGCTGGACTTGAACTTGCAGCCTTCCCACCTCAGCCTCCCTCGGTGTTGCGACTCCAGGTGTGTGCCACTGCACCAGGCTTAGTGGATTTTCGTACATGGTGTAGCAGAGAAGGACTGTCTCGCTGGAGCCAGAGACAGATGGGAAGGAGGACTGGCCAGTCAGCCCCAGGACAGAGATTGCCCCAGTCGGGATCTGGAGTGTCCTCCAAAAGCTCATGTGCTCAAGGCTTGTTCACCCGGCATGGAGCCAGCAGGAGGCCTAACAGGAGGTCCTAAACCACTGGGTGTGTGCCCTAGAAGGGGGCTGTGGGACCACAGTCTTCTCTGCTGTTGTTCTCTTCCCTTCTGAGTCACTGTGAGATGAGTAGTCCTCCTTCTCGTTGTGCTCCTGCCATGCTGTTCTGTGCCCAAAGCAACAGGACAAATTGGCCATGGGGTGAAAACTCCACAACTGTAAGAATTAACCTTTCTTCTTCATAAGTTGATTACTTCACATATTTGTTATAGTAACAGAAAGCTGATTATCACAGAACCCTAAGAACCCTCAGAGAGTAACAACACGGAAGCAGAATAATGTGCCCTGTCACTCTCCCTTCACTACCCCTGCCTCCATCTATCCCAGGCTAAAGCCAAAGACATTTTGATTGCAGGCTGGTAGACTGGGCGAGGGTAGGAAAGAGAGGTGGAGGGCAAGTGAAGACTGTGGATAAAGGAGCTGCAGCTGTCCTGAGACACTGTGTGGAAGGCAACACATAAAAAACCCAAGAATATGAGACCACAGTGAGCCTGTGACCCCCGTGTGGGAAAACTGCAAAACCCAGAGAGGAAGTGGCCACAGAAGAGTCTGGGCGGATGTGGCTAAAGATAGCAACAGTTCCTTCCCAGTCCTGAGCACAGCAGCAGAAGGCCCTCGACCTGTTCATGGCTCATGACAGTGTGGATCAAGCCACCAGACCTGAAAGGAGCAGGCAGATGACAGGAGGGATGGCTCTGAGGACACATCCCAACTTCCTGGGGTACTGAGGTCCCCGGACCCAGGATGAAGCCACAGCCAATGAGGGTGCTCCCCGCATCTACCACAACGGTTGAGGGAGGGTCTCAGGCGGAAGCCAGGCTGCGGTCTACAACAACAGACAAAGCTCTGCTTCTTGTATACCTTACAGGTCTGCCCATCACGAAATGTAAATTGATCTGGTTTTGGCTGAAGAGAGCAGCACTGTGAATCTGAGATCATAAAATACTCTCAGCCACACATGGCCACGGTCAGTGTGTCTAAAATGAATCACGCATGGTGTACTTACTGAGAATCAATGATTTATTTTATAATACAAATTTAAAAACCCTTTAATATGTCTCCCAAGGGCTCGTCTGATTTGGGAAATAAAAAAGGAAAACTAAACAATGAATAAGACTACAGAGAAAATAGAAGTTGTTTTGCTGAATTTTTTTTCTAACATGAATGCTGCTTTGGCCAAAGAAGATAAGTTAGTAAACCAACCTTTTTCTGGTTACAATTTTTATGAGAATTTGGTAAAAATGGAAGGCTGTCCACTGAATGCCCTTATTTGTGCATAAAACAGGGACACGTGTGCACAGGAAAAGGCTGTGTTGCCGCCTAAGGGGCTTTGCATTAACAGAAACTGCTTTCCGGGGAAGGCAGCAGGGGACGTGGAGAAGGAGAGAAAGAATTTGTACCGTGCATTTATTATTTAATTTAAAAGTGACATAAGCAGTTACACACACACACACACACACACACACACACACACACACACACACACGCCAAAGCCACTTGCGAGGATTTAGGTTGAGGAAGCAGTAAGCAACAAGAGCAGGATGCCACAGTTGGGGTCCATTCAGGCGGCAATACCCAGATGCCAAGCTGGAAGGCTCGTCTGCACTAGGGACTTGTCACTCGCAGTGCTGGAGGCCGGGAAGCCCAAGATCGAGGCACCAAAAGGTTCGGCACTTGGAGAGGGGCTATTTCTGATCAGGACAGTGCCTTCTCTGTGTCTTCGCGTGGGGGAAGGAGAACATGAGCTCCCTCAGGCTTGTTTTGTAACACACTAATCACCTCTCAGGATGCCCCACCTTCACCTTGGGGGTTAGGATTTCACCATGTGGGTACGCACCTTCATCCAGTGTGGTGGCTCCTAGTCTTGGAACCCTTGGTTGCAGGAATCGATCCTTTTTACTTAGGTAAACTGAAGGGACTCTCTGAGGATCCCTCTGCAGCCTTGGTTCTGGAGTGAGTCAGCCCAAAGCCCCATCTGATGATGGCTTGGTCCTCGACCTGCGGCACAGCTGGAACGTGGCAAGCCTTTAGGAGTTGGAGCCTGGAGGGGAGAGGTCAAGTCATTAGAGGTAGCCACCAAAGGGGTATTGGAACCATGGCCTCATCTGTCGCCCTAATTGCCATGAGGTGAGCAGCCTGCTCCACCACAAGCACCCTGCCTCACCACAGGCCCCTACCATGCAGCCAAGCACAACAGACACAGAGCTCTGAAACCATAAGCCAAAATAAACCTTTCCTCTTCTCCGTTGATTACCTCAGGTATTTTATCACAGCAACCAAAAGCTGCCTAACAGAATCCTGAACTGAAATCTCTGATTTTCAGGGAAGGGAGGCTGATTTGAAAACAAAATGTCTAGACCAGGCCCTTCATCTACTATATCCACTTTCCCCATTAGCAATGGAAAGGACTTTGATTCACTTCTTTATCCTGTGTGTTTTATCCTGCTCTACCCTTTCTTGCTGAGCAACAGAAAAATGCCTCTTGCTTGCCTCCTCTCAGCCCCAGGTCTAACAGATGCAGCGGCTGGGTTCTGTATCTATGGCTAATGTGTTCACTCAGCCAGAACCTCCTAGCTGTTAGTGTGACTGTCATTTTGTTTTGTTTGTGGTGCTGGGACTGGAAGCCAGGGCCTTCACACTGAGCTACAACCCTAGCCCTTTATATTTTTTATTTTGAGGCAGGGTCTTGCTAGGTTGTTAAGTGGCCTGGGATAGGCCTGAACTTGTGATTCTCCTGCCTCAGCCTCCCAGATTACTGGGATTACAGGCATGTGTCACTCTGCCTGGCCTGATAAAACGATATTTGCCCAAACAGATGGAGGGTGGGATTTGGACCACAGACTGTAGTTGCTAAGCTCTGGTAAGCTTTATTATAAACACAACATAAATCCATCATAATGAGAGCAAGTATAAAATTCTTGAGAAAATAAGGTATACCGTCAATGGTTAAATGTAGGCTTTAGGGGATGAAAGCAAGTTTTCTCATAACCCTGTACCACTCACTGTTGGTTGTCCACTGAAGTGCTTAAATATATAGCAAAGTTTTTCTTTGAACAAGAATGCATTTATACAGATGATTCGGGATTCATATGTTTTGTTTCCAAGTCAAAGATGGTGAGTGGATGGTTTGCATCAAGCGTTTTACTCTTTCCTCTTTAGACACTCTACTTCCTCAGTATTCTGTCTCTTTACTATTGTGTTGTTTCACCTGAGTCTCAAGGCTATTTGATATCTCCACTGATTAACATCTCTTCCAGAGTTTCTCAGAGTTGTTACCCATCGTTTTGTTTTTATAACTTCTTAGAAATTTTATTCAGCATTTATTCGGCATTAGAAATCATTCCAAGGGATCAGCCTGCATCGAAATCCTGGAAGGTAGTTGCCCATCACTCCCTATTTCACAAACAGAGGAACCAAGAAATATGGAGGGTTGGGGCAACAGAGCTTTGCCAGGCCTCCCTGTGGCTGGCAGGATTCTACTTGGCCCTCAGGTCCCTGCCTATTTTTGTGCCCAGCCTGAGTGTGAGTGGGCCTGTGAGTGTGCTGGGAATCACACTTGCACTTGTGTCCTTACACAGCAGGGGTGATTTGGCAGAAACAGGAGCTCCTTGACTTGCATCCTGATAAGTACACGGTAAATTGAAAATATGGCTGCTATGCCAGGCCCAGCATGCATCACAGTTTAGTCTAACACACCTTAAACATGTGCACAGCTCATACCTTTGCCTATTTTGGGCAGAATCATCAACACAAAGGCTGTTTATAATACACTCTTGAACATCTCGCCTAATTTATTGAACATTATACTGAAAATGAAAAACAGAACGATTCTATAAATTCAGAAGACACAATGGGAGTTTTATAGGCAACAGGATTTGAAAACACAAAATACAATATCCAAAACACCCTGGCAGTGCAGCATGAAGTGGATCTGGGGTTGTTACCTTTGTGACTGAGTGGCTCACTGGGAGCCATGGCTCCCGCTGCCGCTCAGCATTGCAAATTCAATGCACATTGCTAAGCAAGGAAAAGATCAAAGTTCAAAGTAGTATCTACTAAATGTGTAGTTTTCACACCATTGTAAGGTCAAAAAATCATAAGTAGAACCTTTTGATGGGGACCATCCATATAATCAGTGAACTTCAAGATCAAAAGCGAAATTGTTGGGGTTGGGGAGTTAGCTCAGTGGTAGAGTGCTTGCCTAGCAAGCATAAGGCCCTGAGTTCAGTCCCCACCCTCCCACCCTCCACAAAACGTAAAATTGTCCTAGGTGGGCCTGACCTAATCAGGTGACCCCATAAAAGGACAGATCCTTTCTGAGGTCAGAGATTTAAAGTGAGAGAGGGCCACATTACAAGTACTGTACTTTAGAGTGACCTAGGGAGATGAGAATGGTTCCTAGCCAACAGCTAGCAAGACCATGGGAACCTCAGCCCTACAGTTGCAAGGATTATGAGTTCTGTGGGTTGGGGATTTAGCTCAGTGGTACAGCACTTGCCTAGCAAGTGCGAGGCCTTGAGTTTGATCCCCAGCACTCCCCCCAAAACAAAAACAGATAACTTGAGGGCCCCCTTTTTTCTCTTAGTGCTGGGCTCTGATCTTTTGTACTCTTTCGCTCTGCTGCTGCCCAGCTCCTGGAGGCTGCTGAAGTGATGGGTTTTGGAGACCTGAAAAGTCCTACTGACCTCCAGGGACTCAATGATTACATGGCAGACGAGAGCTACATCAAGGGGTATGTGCCTCGCAAGCAGATGAGGCAGGGTCTGAAGCAGTCTCCAGCCTGCCTGCCGACTTGTGTCATGCCCCATGTTGGTATAATCACATCAAGCCTTATGAAAAGGAAAAGGCCTGTGAGAGGTGAAGAATGCTTAAGGCAAGCATGGCCCTGCCAATGTGGAGGACCCCACAGGAAGTAGAGCTATGGACAATAAAGATGATGCAATAGATCTCTTTGGATCTGATGATGAAGAGGAAAGTGAAGAAGCACAGAGGCCAAAGGAAGAGCAACTTGCACAGCGTAAGTTCAAGAAAGCCAAAAACCCTGCACTTGTTGCTGAGTCTTCCATCTTACTAGATGTGAAACCTTTCAATGGCCAGACAGATATGGCAAAATTGGAGCAGTGCATCCGAAGCACTCAAGCTGATGGCTTGGTTTGGGGCTCTTCTAAACTAGTTCCAGTGGGACATGGAACTTTAAAACTTCGAATACAGTGGGTAGTAGAAGATGCCAAAGTTGGAAAGGATGTGCTGGAGGAGAGGAGATCACTGCTTTTGAGGACTCTGTGGAGTCCATGGACGTGGCTGCTTTTAACAAGATCCATCCCAGATTGTTGCACTTCAATAAAAGTTGAAAAACAAAGACAAAACCAACCTGTGGGGCTTTGTGAGTGGACCTTTCCCCAGTTGAGCCTCCAATGAAGACAGCTGGCTGATACCTCTGATTTCAGCCTGGGGGTACTAACAGGATACTAATCAGACACCCCGGCTGACTGCACCCTGACTTCTAACCACAGAACATGCTGCAATGCTGTGGGAATTTGCTAGGCGGCAATACAAAACTAACATGTACATTAAATTCTCAAAAAGGTGACACATGAGAATTTAATTATGTAAGATTAATTTTTATCTTAAAGAAAGGACACCCTCAGAAATGCAAATTTCTTTAACAGAAAAGTACTAGGGATGAGCATAGAAAACCGCACAAGTCAAAGGTCTCAGGGTAGTAACTATTAGGAAATGGAAGAGGAAAGAATGAGAGGGGCCAGCGTGGAAGGTAGAAATGCAGTGTTATTTTTTTCCAGGGCCAACAGTTGCAAAATAACATAGATAGCTATCATGGGCCCGCTGGAGGGTTGAAGTCACCGTGGGTGGGCCTGGCCTAATAAGGTGAGCCCAAAAGGGACAAACATGCCCAGCTGAACTTGGAGAAATCTCTGCACACCTTGGACTGACTCTCATTTCAGGGTTGCATACCCACTATGAGTCTGGAAAATCCCTCTGAATTCACCCCATCAGCACACAACAAGGTCTTTCTCTTGTAACTGTTATCGCCCAATGGCGTCCATACTAGTTTGGAAATTAAATATCTCTCAAAAGGTCTGTGTTGAAAGCTTGGTCCCCAGCTGATGTCTCTGCTCAACTCTGGGAGGTGGAGACTTGATGGAGGAAGGAGGTCACTGGGGCCAGCCTTGAGGGATGTGGTGTGGCCCCAGCCTGGTGCTGTTTCCTCCCCCTTCTCCCCACTTTGCTCCACCACAAGTTCCCCACAATGATGTTTTGTCACAAGGGGGTCTGGAAGCAACAGAGTCAAGTGACCATGGACTGACACCTCAGAAACTGTGAGCCAAAAAATAACTCTTTCCTCCTTGTTTTGTTTGTTTGTTTGTTTGTTTGTTTGTTTGTTTGTTTTTTGAGATAGGGTCTTGCTCTGTAGTTCAGAATGGCCTTGGATTCATGTAGCACAGGCTGGCCTCAAACTCATGGCAATCCTCCTGCCTTGTCCTCCTGAGTGCTGGGATTATAGGCATGTACCACCATGCCCAGCTTATTCTTTCCTCTTTGAAGTTGACTTTCTCAGGTGTTTTGTCACAGCGACGGAAAGCTAATACAATTTAGAACCCTGCCATGTCACTGCTCTGCTTTTAGTCCTTTACTCTGTTTCCTTTTTCCATTACATAAATAGGATACTTATCAGATAGTTATAAGAACTGGAAGTGAACCAAAACCTCTCAAAAGACTCAGGGAAATTCCTTTGTGGAAAGCCAGACAGAAGTTTCCACAGTATTTGATGACTGCCTTATCCCCTTATGTTTCCAGACACTGGACTAAGATTCCTCCACATCAAACCATTCTACAGTGGACACAAATAAAAGCAAAACTCACATCTTGACAGCTTCCCTACTTTATCCAATCAAATCAGCATTCCTAGGCATGACGGGATCTCACGCTCACTCTGCCAGGGTCCCTGATGGTTATAGTAGTGTAAGCAAGACACTAAAAGCCAAATCCATAAAGTAAAGGAGGAAAAAATTGGCTATGCAACATTTCTGAATGTGAAGAAAAGAGGGGCTGGGGATGTAGCTCGGGAGTAGAGCACTTACCTACCCCACACATGGCCCTGGGCTCAATCACCAGCATGGCAAATAATAATAATGAATTAAAGGGCTGGGTGTTTAGCTCAGTGGTAGAGCACTTGCCTAGCAAGCATAAGGCCCTGAGTTCGATCCCCAGCACCCCACCAAAATAATTAAATAAAAATAAAAGAAAATGAAAAGAAGTGTAATAAACTGAGAAAGAAACTGAATACATATGGCAAAAGGCAAATGTCTTTAGTTATATAAAGATCCTTGAAAACACAAACAGCCAAACAGAAAAAATGGGCAAAAGATTCAGATAAGCAATAAAAAATAGCCAATAAACTGTTTTTAAATTACATTAAAGAAATGGAATGTGGCTTAGTAGCAGAGTACTTGCTTAGCAGGTGCAAGGCTTTGGGTTTGACCCCCAGCAATTCAAGAAAAAAAAATTGCATTAAGACAATGAAATAGGGGTTGGGGATTTACCTCAAGTGGTAGAGCGCTTGCCTGGTAAGTGAAAGGCCCTGAGTTCAATCCCCAGCACCCGCCCCCGCAAAAATGTCATTTTAACATACCAAATAAATAAATACTAATAAATAGCTATATTACCAAGTGTTCCAGAAATTCTGGGAAATGAAACCTTCCTATACTGCTAGTGGGGGCACAAATCAGCTCATTTGTGAAAAACAAACAAGTCAGGTGTGCTGGTGCCTGCCTGTAATCTCAGCACTTGGCAAGCAGAGGCAGGAGGATTGCTGCTGAGTTCAAGGCCAGCCTGGGCTACATAGTGAGCTCAAAGCCAGCCTGAACTACATAGTGAGACCCTGTCTCAAAAAACCAAAAAGAAAACAAACAAACAAAACTAAACCACACAAAATTTGATGATGCCTACTTTTTTAATGTTGGTGTTACTGGGAGTTGAACCCAGGGCCTCATGGATGCTACGCTGCACTCTATAACATCAGCCCTGATAGCTACCTCTTAAAAACTTAGAACATAGCCTAACTCTTGAAGCCATTAATAGGGATTTATTCTTAGGAAATAATTATATATATGCACAAATATTTGAATATATATTAACACTAATTATACTAGCAAAATAGATGCTAAAGCAATAAAGAATTTGTTAAATTATGGGTTATCCATACAATGAAATAGAATCCAACTTTAAAAAACAAAAGTAGCAAAGACCCTGCGTTCTAATACGGGAAGAGCTTCACAATATATGGTTACTTTCAAAAAGGAAAGTGCAGAATAACATACATAATGTTTACCTTTCATACCCCAACCCCCCAAAAGGAAAAAAGCAGAAAATTATATATATATATACATATTCTTGCATGCGTGTAAAGAAGCTCAGAGTGTTGGGAGCGCTACAGAGTGGGGAATCGGGGTGAGAAAGTGGTGTCTCTCTGAGTATCTCTTCAAACATTTCCCGTTCTGAACCGTGTGAGCTGGGCATGGGGCACAGCCTCAGGCCCGGCTGCTCTGGAGGCTGAAGTAGGAGAGTCATCCAAGCTCACAAGCCTGAGACCAGCCCTGCCACAACTCGGCAAGATCCCATCTCAGAGAAAGGATGGGAGACTTCCGAAACATGTGAATGTATTGTCTACCCAAAATAATAGAAGTGTATTTATTAATACCGAAAAATATCCATGTCAGGTAAAAAATCAGGTTACATAATGCAAACACAAAATAGTGTGACAATATAATTTATTTTTGTTTTTTTAATACCTACTTGTATTTTTCTACAGTGAACAAATATTGCTTATATAGAAGAGTAACTTTAAGATAGATGGATGGATAGATAGATGGGCTAGATAGAAAGATCAATGGGCTTTTACATCAGACTTCTAAGAAGCTAATTTTCTTGTCACCCTCTGAGGAAAAAAAGATACGAGGCAGCTTTGTCCCACTCTAGAAAAGAGTGAGCTAAGAAAGAGGAAGTTAGAGTTTGCAAGGTCCCTGCAGCCTTGCTGACTGCTGCAGTTAAGTGTGTGCCCTGCAGTCCACATATTCAGCGTGCTGCTGTTAAGGAGCGCAGCCGCAGGGATGGTGAGCAGCAAGCGCAGAGCCCGCAGGGAGGGGTCAGGGCCCTGAGATGCGGAGTTTGAGGGCAAGAGTTCATTCTCTCTGCCCTTCTGCCTGGGAAGGGCACAGTGTGCGCCCCTTCTCTCTGCCTCTCTGTCTCTTCCACCATGCCAGGGTGTGGCATGAAGTCCCTCTGCAGACTTCAAATGTTGGCCCCTGGGTGTCGCACTTTCCAGTCTGCAGAACTGTAACTGTAAGAAATAAACTTCTTGTCGGGCTGGTGGTGCATGCTTGTAATCTCAGCTACTCAGGAGGCTGAGGCAGGAAGATTGCAAGTTCCAGGTCAGCCTGGGCAATTTAGTGAGACCCTGTCTCAGGGGGGAAAAAACTGGAGCTGCAGTTCAGTGGGAGAGCACTTGCCTAGCATGTATGAGCTGCTGGGTTCAATTCCCAGCACTCCCTCCCCTGCCCATACACTGCTGTTCTTTGTAGATTACTTAGCCTGGGTATTTGTTACAGCTGCACACAGACCAAGACGATGATGACTCTCTTCCCTGCAGACTGAGACTCCTCTCCCATGATGGAGGCAGGTCAGGGTGACAGAGGCGGAGAGGGGCCTGGTGCCTGAGCCACACCCAGGCCATCCCCCCAAAGCTCACTGCCCCCAGAGATCAGTGCTTCTCTGGAAACACCAGCTAGGCCTGTGTAACCGCAGTAATCATTTTCTGAAAAAAATCACTGAAATTTTTTTTAAAAATTGAACTTTTTATTGAGTATAACTGACAAGTCAAATCATATATGTTTAAGGCACAGAACATCATGTTTTGAGACACATATACATAGTTAAATGATTACTAAAGTCAAGTTAATTAACATATTCATCACCTCACATACTTATAGCAATTCTTAATTTCTTCCACTTTAGAAATATTTTATAATAGCACAAATAAAAAAACTATTAAAAAAAGAAAAATGTGGGGTTGGGGATCTAGCTCAGTGGTAGAATGCTTGCCTAGGAAGCACAAGGCCCTGAGTTTGATCCCCAAGACCAAACCCCAAAAAAGAAAAAGAAATATGTGTTCATCATCTCACTCTCAGACAGAGTAAAATAATTACGTGAACACTATTCTAGATGATTTATTGGTATCTCTATACATTAATTCACTTTTAAAAATAAAAATTGACAATGCCATATATATATTTTGTTTGTTTGTTTGTTTGTTTTTGGGTGCTGGGGATTGAACTCTGGGCCTTGTGCTTGACAGGGAAGTGCTCTACCACTGAGCTAAATCCCCAACCCCAGCAATGCCATGTATATTGCTTTGTGACCTGCTATTTCACTTACCAGAATGTAGTGGACACCTTTTCACCTCAATAAATTCATATCAACACCATGACCTCTTAACTATATAATTAAAAACTCTTTTTTCCATCCTCCGTTTACCCTCCCTTACTGTCCCTCTTATTTCCGTCCATTTCTCTAAGAATAGTCTCCCTTCTACTTTCATCTTTTTTAGATTCCACATATTAGGGAAAACTTGCAATATTTGTCTTTCTGAGTACAGCTTATATCACTTAATGTGATGATCGCCAGTTCCATTCCTCTTCCTAGAGATGATATAATTGCATTTTTCTTTACTACTGAATAATGCTCCTCTGTGTACATATACTGCATTTTCTTTATTCTATCAATCAGCACCTAGCTGGTTTGAGATCTTGGCTATTGTGAATTGTGCTCAATAAATAAGTATACAGGTACAATATACCTATAGTGTGCCAACTTTAATTCTTTCTGGTATATATACAGGTAGTATAGTTGGATCAAATGGTAGCTCTATTTTTAGTGTTTTTTTTTAATTTTTCATTTTTTTTAGTGGGTTTTTTTTTCATTTTTGTTATCCTAAAACAAAACACTTTACCCATTAGCTATCATCTCCTAATTCCTCCCCCTTAAATCTAGACAACCACTGAGCTCCTCTCCATCTTTCATGGATTTTCCTCTGATGGTAAAATTTTTTTTACTACAAAATATACCATGTTCAAATGGAGGATAGATATTGGGAAGTAGGAAGAACATGTTCAAATGGGAATGAGAACACTGGAGGGAGGGTGAGGAAGGGAAGGAAGGATAAAGGGATAAAAAAAGGAGAATGGAAGGAAAAAAGAGAAACAAAAGCTTTTGTAAATGGGGAGAAGATGAAGGGTTGAAGGGAAGGAGAATATGAAAAAAAAGAATTAAAATATATTATGTACAGGTACGAAGTCCCTATGATGAATGTGAATTTGTTGCGGTCTGTGTCTAGATGTCTGCCTCAAAGCCTTATGTGATCTACAGTGTGTGATTACTAAATTAGTTCACTGATTGGTTTGGCATAGTTCTGCTGGGATCAAGGATGTGATTCTAGGATTAAGGGTATTAGGATTAAGAGGGAGTGCTACCCACCCTAAAACCAGGTAGCCTGGATAAAATATAAGGAACAGAAAGAGGCTTGCTTACCCCTTACTTGTACCTCTTTGCTTGCCTTGCTGCCTTCTGCCTGCCATGCCACCCTATCTTGGATCTCGCTGATTGTGGACTGAAACTTCTACAAACTGTAAGCCAAATAAACCTTTCTTCCCTTAACTTTGGGTGTCGGGTATTTTGTCTCAGCAACAAGATAAAAGTAACTAAAACATACAACAAACATGTACTAATAAAAACAAAATTAAAAAAATAGACCACGCTCATTAGCAACAATAAAGAGTTTAACATATCCAAAGAAATGGAAACCTGAAAATTGATCTCTCGCACCATGTCAGAATGAAAGTAGAAACTGACAGCAGAAATAAACTTAGAATGCAGTAGCTTCTTTTTCCTCTCTCTTTTCCTATTAAATTTTTCACAGAAGGGAAACCATGCGGAAAATTCCCCTAATTCTTGCCAGGCATGGTGGTGCATGCCTGGAATCCCAGCATAGCACTTGGGAAGCTGAGGCAGGAGGATTGCTGTAAATTCAAAGTCAGCCTGGCCTACAAAGCCCTGTTTCAAAACAACCTCCCCCAACAAAATCATTTAATTCTAACAATGTTCCTGTCTTAATTTTCTTCGTTACTTCTTATCGCTGAGACACAATACCCAACACCCACAAATGAAAGGAGGAGAGGTTATTTGGCTTACAGTTTGTAGAGGTCTCAGTCTCTAATCAGCTGGCCACAAGGCAGGGCGGCCTGGCAGAGGAGAAACAGCTCAAGGCATGGTGGCAGGAAGCAGAGAGCCAAGGAGGAGAGAGGGAGATAAATCCTCCAAGCCACGCCTTCTGTGACCACCTCTTCTGACCAGTCTGCACCTCCCAGCATCACATTTAGCTATAAACTCCTCAGTGGGCTAATCCCCCATGATCCAGTCGCCTTCCAAAGCCCCACCTATGAGTGCATGCGGTTTTAGAGGGACATCTAGATATAAACCTTAACAGTTCCTTTTGTACAAAACAACTTGGAAAAGCTGCTTTTAGATTGCCTGGAGGACCTGTTACTTTAAATAAAGTTAAATAAATACTTGTCTGCTTATCTTAAATAGCTTCAGTGGTGGTAAATCTTCAACCTTGAAAGAGAGTTGACTTTTTAAAAACAACAAAATGTATTCATGACAAGTTTGGGGTACACAGTGGTATACCAATTATTTATTGCTACCTAACAAGCCACCCCAAAACAACAGGTACACATTTAGTACACGGTTCTGTGCCCTGGCAGTTTGGGTTGGACCGAACTGAGCAGTTCTAGTTTTGTCAGGGCTCACCCATGAGTCAGTCACCTCTAGTCTGCTGTCAGGTAGGCGGAGGGCAGGCCTCACTGACAAGCCTGGCAGCTGACTCAGCCTTCGACTGTGATGACACGGAGCACAGCCCGGTGTCTCTCATGATTTAGGAGGCTGGTCTGAATTTGCTTACCTGGCAGCTCAGCAGGACCAAAATGAGAAAGCAGAAGCATGCCAAGGCTTCTTTATACCCACTCTTGAAACATCACTCTGCCAAGTTCTGGGTATGTGTGTGTCTGTGTGTGTGTGGATATGTGCTTACTAGAAATTGAATCCAGGGCCTTCAAACTGATCTACACTCTAAGCTCCTTTTTTAATTTTAAATTTTGAGACAGGCCCTTGCTACATTGCCGAGGCTGGACTTGAACTTGCAATCCTCCTGCCTCAGTAATCCCAGCACATTAGCATATTCTGTTGGCCAAAGTAACACACACAACCAGCCCAGATTCATGAGATGAAAAAGCAGACCCCACATTTTGATAGGAAGAACTGCAAGTCACACTGCATAGAAAAATAAATATAAGAAGGGGTAGAAAATTGTGGCTATTTTTATAATCTGAAACAACTATTGCTGAGCTGATTAACTCTGTTTTGGGTTTTTTTGTGTGTGCCAGAAATTGAACTCAGGTCCTTGCACTTGCTAGGTCCTTGAGCTTGCTAGGCAAGCAGTCTAACTACTGAGCTAAATCCCCAGCCCGTTTTGGGTTTTTAAAACTTTCCTAGTACATGTTTGTAGTACATGATGATTAAATTCATCACAGAGAGTTGGTACATACACACAATATATCTTAATTCTTTTTATGTACCCTTTCTTTTCCCTCTCCTCCATTTCTTGGTTCCCTTCCCATTTGCAAAAGATCTCTCTCCGTTTCCCATTATCTGTCTTTCATTTTGCTCTTTATTTATACTTTGGGTTTCTCATATAGAGTATCATGCAATATTTAAGATTGTTTGTCTGATCTATTTCACTTATGATTATTGTCTCAAGGTACATCGGTTTTCCTACCAACTACTCAAGTTTTTTTCTTCTTTATAGCAGAGTAGTACTCTATTGTGTATAAATACACTTTTGTTTTATTCTTCTATGGGGGGTCTAATTTCTTTTTAGTTCTTTCTATATTCTAGATATTAGTCTGTGTCCAAGGAATAGCTTGCAAAAATTTTTCCCAATTCTGTGGGCTGTCTCTTCACTCTGCTGGTGGTTTCCTTTGCTGTGCAGAAGCTGTTCAGTTTGATGTAATCCCATTTGTTGATTCTTGATGTTATTTCTTGTGCAACTGGAGTTCTGTTCAGAAAGTCCCTGCCTATGCCTTCAAGAATTTTGCCTGATATCTCTTCCAGAAGATTGTTTCTAACATTGAGAACTTTGATCCATTTTTATTTTAGTTTAGAACATGGTGAGAGGTCGGGTCTTTGGCATGTGGGTAGACAATCTTCCCAGCACCATTTGTTAAAGAAACTATCTTTCCTTCACCATGTTTTTAGCCCCTTTGTAGAAGATCAGATAGATGAATGCACCTGAGGTTGTTTCTGCACCCTCTATTCTGTTCTACTGATCCACATCTCTGTTTTGTGCTAATACATGCCGATTTTATCTCTGTAGCTTTGCAATACAATTTGAAACCAGGATTGTAATGCCTCCTGCTTTGCTTTTTGTTTTGAGTTTTTAAAACCCTGAATTTAAAACCTGATTTTAGGTTGGGGCTGTAATACAGTGGTAGAGCACTTGCCTAGCATGTATGAGTCCCTAGGTATGATTCCAAAACAAAGACAGAAGTCTGATGTTCATGGATAACTGCTTCTAAAGAACATTTTTAGAAAGTACACAGCCAGGCATAGAGGTGCATGTCTGTAATCCCAGCTACTTGGGAGGCTGAGACAGGAGGATCACAAATTCAAGAACAGCCTGGGGTACATCACAAATTTGAGAGTCCAGACCAACCTGGATTACATAATAAGGTCCTGTCTCAAAACAAACAAAGACCTGAAGGTGTAGCTCAATGGTACAACATGAGCTTACACTATGAGAGACCTTGGAGTTAGTCCTCAGTACCAAAAAAAAAAGGTACAAAATTATCTTTTAAAGGAAAAACAGCATCAGCACCACTAAAATAAAAGAATGTTCATGTCCTCCTTTCCCAACCCCTCTCAGATAAGTAGCACTCATTGAAAGTCTGTATTTGTTCTGGTGTGCTTGTTTAAAAAATTAGTTTTATCACTTTATATACACACACACAGTACTGGTATTTTTAGAGGATTGAGTTTCATTTTGACATTCACGAAAAAAAATTTTTTTCCAGGGATCAAACTCGGGGACTTTCACTAGGCAAGTGCTCTACCACTGAGCTATGTCTCCAGCCCCATGAAATTATTTTTAAATAATAATTTTTAGTGTCTCTGGATTGGATATTGTTAGCTTTTTAGAGCCAATGATTTGTAAGAGAGCAGATTCAATACAGGACATTTATAAGTTACAGTTTTCACCCACAAGCCAAATGCAGGAAGTGCCAAATGTCCATCTATGCACAGGAGACCCAAAAGATCCAGTCAAGGGCTGGAGCCCACGGCACTGTTCCATGTACGTCCGTGTCTGCAGATGATGGCTGAAGAAATCTTTACTGGAACCAGGATACGATGCTCAGCAGGATGGAAACCAGAGCTCCCCTGAAGCAACAACAGCCATCCTCAACAACAGCAAGCCCCAGAGCTCCTTCTTCGACAAGAACAGCCGAGCTCCCTTCAGGAGAACCAGCCATAGCAGAGCTTTTCCTGGGAAACAGCCCACCAACTAGCTTCTGCTCCTGTTCTGCTTTATGTTGCGTCAGCAACAACCCTCAGGTGGATCCTCTACACCCAGCATCACACCAACTCAGTCCAGCTGGGTGTTCTAGCTCAAGCTGACCACATAAAGTCCACCACAGATATGTTACCACAGTAAATGAATTTCAGACTTAGAATCAACATCCAGAATGACAGGACTGCACGGAGGTCATGTTCAGGAGCTTCTGGCACGCAGAGTTTGTGCAGGAAATTAGCACTAAACCCAGCAACTGAGCTCCTAAAAGCCTTTTAAAGATGGTGCCCCCCACAGCAAAACACATCTTACTGTCTGAATTCATGTGCAGAGATCTCATCCATGCAGTAGTGCAGGGAGATGAGTGGGTCATGAGGGCTCTGCCTTGACGAACACAGTGTCCTTATAAAAGAGACTCGGATCCTGCTTGTCATTTCTGCCATGTGACAACATAGAAAGTGCCTTTCATGATGCACTGGTCTTCTCCAGACACTAAATCTGCTGGCAACGTGGACTCTATAGCCTCCAGAACTGTGAGCAATAACTTTTTATTGTATATAAATACCAAGTCTAAGATCCCTTATAAAAGCAGCCCGGACAGTTAAACATAATACACATACAATGCCTTTGGCACGTATATATTTGTGTGACAAGCACTGTCATGCGTAGCGAAAGGTTGAAGGACATACACCAGACTTAACATTAGTTTTCCCGAGAATTAGTCATAGTTTAGTAAGAAGTTGGAGGTAGAGGTGAGGGGAGGGGAAGAATTTCTACTATTACGGCCCCAATATTTTATTCCATTTGAATTATTTTCAATAATATTGTAGTCTACAGCATTTGTATACTACATGTTAAAAGGTTAAAACTAAATCATATTGAAATTTTATAATCCTTTAACTCATGCCATTCTAACTTCTAATTTCCTCGTCTTGAAGTAGATTCATTTGTTCTGCTTACGAGCTAGATTGAAACCAGGATCATGCAAATATTTAACTTTTTATGACGCTTGGTTTATTTTGTAATAAAGAGTTGAATACCACTTCTGACGTTTGACTGCTGACACTTTTACGCCTCATGGCTCCCTTTTCTCTTTCTGCTAAGAAAGGAAGTGCTGAATCTCTGCCACACAAGGACCTCTTCCCCTGCCCCAGCCCCCGTCCCAACCACTGTAAAAGCCCCAAGACACTCTTTCTCTGATCTCATCAGTCTTTTCAGGCCAGCTCAAGAAAGCCTACCTAGCATTTTCCAGAGACTCAGTATGTGAGTAACATGCTTTTCATACCTTCACGCGTGTGTGTGTGTGTGCATGCATGCGTGCATGTGTGTGTGTGTGTGTGTGTGATGTCCTCAGTCCTGACAGTCAAACCAAAATTTGAGTAGGGGCCCAGTCTGCCTCTGTGTGGTTGCCATGACACAGTTCAAGGCTAATTTTCCTATACATCTAAAGGAAAAAACAAAATGTTGTTTCCTCTCCATTCAATTGCTTTTCTCAAAATTTCCAGAACATTTCACTCTGACACCAGATGTGTGGAGGTTTTCCCTCTAATCAACCAATTCCACAACTCTGGATATCACCTACAATTCAATGATGATCTTAGTACCTGGATTCAGTGCAGATCTTAAGCAAGACTGCCCCCAACTTCAGATGCCAATCACAAGTAATGGGTATGAGTTATCCACAATCCTGTCTAATTTGGCTGCAAATCAGGGGCTCCCATGACCGCTCTTCAGGCTTGATCATTTGCTATGACGGCTCACAGACTTGGGAATACTTAGGTTTACCAGTTCAACAGAAAGGATGTGACAAGGATACCGATGAATAGCCAGATGAAGTGGTATGTAAGGTAAGTTTCAGGGGTAGTTTTCATCTCTGTGGAGTTGGGGTGTAACACCCTACTACCATGTGGATGTGTTCATTGACCCAGAAAGAACATTGTCCTTTTGGAGTTTTTTGTTTGAGAGGTTTCTTTGGGAGGGGAGAGGGGTTGATAGAGGGTCTCAATAAGTTGCCCAGAATAGCCTAAATAACTATCTTCGTGCCTTGGCCTGATGAGTACTGGGATTATAGGCATGCCCCACCAGGCCCAGCCATTTTAGGGTTTTAATAGTCTTATTGTAGAGACTGGTTAAATTTCAGCTGTTGGCAATTGATCTCAATATCTAAGCTCACTTCCCTTCTCTGGAGTCTGGGGGCAAGGGACTTGAGAAAGTGGTTCCCTGGCATCCTTGAAGCTGTCCAGGAGTCCCTTCCCACCAGTCATCTCATTAGCATACAAAGATACTTACCACTTTACAGCACACATCAAATAGTTTTTAAATTTTTTATATATAATGCAATTTAATTTTTTTTCTTTTTCTTTTTTCTTTTGTGGTGCTGGGGGTAGAACTCAGGGCCTTGCACTTGCCAGGCAAGCAATCTGCCACTGTTCTAAATCCCCAAACCCAATGGACTCGTTTTTAATGTACATTGTCTGCATTCCTAAACAGGCACAGATGCATGTCAGCATCACCTCGAGATATTAGAACAAGACAGATGTGGTGGTGCATGCCTATAATCCCAGCACTTGAGAGGCTGAGACAGGAGGATTGCTGTGAGTTCCAGGCCAGCCCAAACTACATAGTGAGACCCTATCTCAAAACTCCTCTCCCCGAAAAAAGACATAGAATAGGTTCATCACCCCAAAAATCCCTTCATGCAGCCCCTTTGTAGCCAAACCCTCCTCTAATCCTACCCTCTTCCAGAATAACATATAAATGGAGTCACCAAGTATGCAGCACTTTGAGACTGGCATCTTTCAATAAATAAAAAAAGGCTGTTTTTACTTTTGTAATACTTTTCAGATACATTCAGGTTGCATGTAACAACCTGAATTTTTTAATATTCAGTCTTATTCTATCGTATGGCTATATCACAGTTTATCCATTTACCCTTTAAAGGACATGTGCATTACTTCCAATTTTGAGCAATTATGCTATTAATACATATTCAGTGTTTAAGCTATAAATTGAAGGGAGAGGTGGGGAAGGAGAGGTGAAAAGAATTAAAATGTGCTATGTCCATTTACCAACTCCCCAGGATGAATGTAATTGTTATGTACCGCAAACATGTATTAATAAAAATAAAGGGCTTTTCATTCCTGACCCTAGTCATTCAGTCCTCTAATCTAGCAGAAAAAGACTATTTAAATGGATTATCGTTGGTTGGCTGAAAGAACATTGCAAGGTAGGATCTACCTTCCAAAGAGAAATAGGTTTAAACTACCACCATTAATGTGCTTCAACCTCATGAAGAGCTCTCTAAAAAGTATTTCACTGCACTGGAGAGGAAAACAGGGTTTCCATCACCAAGGCCAACAGTCTTCTGGATTTCTTCTATGCATTTTTCTAGTTAGACCTTAGTAATTTGTTAGTTGGAAAAATATGTCAGACAAGTCCACAGCTAAGCCATAGCTAAAGTAGTCTCTGTTTGACCTAGAGACTGTACTTCAAAGCTAATGTTCTTACAATTTTGAGGAATCTTTCCCTGAATCATAGGAGGAAGGTAATGACTTCAAGCTCAAATGGCAAATGCTGGTGCTGATGGCTGTGGTTTCTGACAGTCCACTGGGGAGCTCTTTAATTCCAAGATATTTTGAAATTAATTCCTTTTCTAAAAAATAATGAAATTTTCCTTTGACTAAAGCAACTTCCTTTAAAATTTAAACTATCAAAGATAAATTCTGAACTTGATTCAGCCTTACAGAATCCCTCTGAAGATTTTCTAAAAGTTGAGAGAGAAAGAATCACTTCTGAGGCATTTTCATCTCTGAGAGATAAATATCTTAATTACCACATAATGAACCAACTGTGCATCAGTAAAAACTAATTAAATGCGTCCTGGTGTATCCTCACAAAGCACATTCCTATAAAAAAAGAATGAGGAAAACCTCTAGGTACAGATATGGAAAGATTTTTAGGATTTATTAAGTGAACAGAGCATGTATAAAGTATGCTACTTCTTGCGTTGGGGATAATATTTGGGGATAATCCTCAACATTTTATTTGCTTGAACTCGTAAAAAGAAACAGAAGGATAAGAAATAGAGGGATTGGGGTGAAATAAGCAGAGGTGGAGAAGGGAGGTGTTTTAGCCAGCTTGCCGGTAGTGGAGACACAACACCCTACACACCATAATTTAGAGGATCACAGTTTCAGTACGTGATCGGCTGGCTCCAGGGCAGAGACATCTTGGTGGAAGCTGCTCAGCTGACGGCAGCCAGGAAGCAGGAAGCAGAGCAGGGGAAGAGTCGAGAGGAACCCGCGAGGGTCATATAGTATCTCAGGTCACCGTGTGTGCTTTACCAATCCACCGGGCATTTCTTAATCCAATGAAGTTGACAAATCGGGATTTACAGTCACTACAGAAATGGAAGCAAGATTTCTCTTTGAGTGACTTTTACATAGTTTACACTTTTGAACTACATCAATATATTAACAAAAATAATTTATAGCAACTTAATTTTTTCTGTAAGCAAGAAGTCTAGATTTACAGACTCATAGAGCTAAGAAATATTCAAGTTATGATAAATAAAACTCTGAAAAACTGATTCTGAAAGTCATTTAGTGAAATGTTTTAAGAAAGATCAAATCAAAGTCTTTGTTTTCCTTTTCCGTTTAAGAAACTGGTCAACTCTTTAGATCCAAAAGTTTAGAGAGAAAACATTGGAACCCTTATTTAGGCTAGAATTGGATAAATATCTAACATGTTTTAACATAAAGGTCTATAATAAATCATCCTCAGGATTTATGCAATCAGACCATACAAGGTTTGAAACTGTTTCAAAGCGTAATGGCTGAAAAAAAAAAAAAAGTGTAATGACTGGTGGCAGAAGCTGAAGTTTTCGTGGACTAGGTCCAAAATAATCACAGGCCTAAAATTTGCCTGTGCCTTCTGGAACACAGTCCGTCAAAACCTCAATTCCCTCTAGTTCCCTGAACGTTCTTTTGCCTTCTTGTTAAGTAGACGCTTGCAGTCTTCTCACATTGCGGCACTTTTTCCTCTGTAGAAAGATGGTGACTTCAATCAGATCCCAGCTTTGACTGCCACCATAGTATGACTGCTGCAAAACCCTCGCAACCCTGACCTCTTCTCCAAGCTCCACGTGATCTGGTGCAATTCCTTAGACTACCTCTCCCCTTAAATACAGGAATCTCAAACTTAACTCTGCCACACTAGAATTCTTGATTCACAACAGGCATGTGTGTTCTTTTCCTTCTTTTCCATTCTGTAAATGAATACCACAGCTTAGTGCCCCACACAAAATATCTAGGAGTCATCTTGGTTTTTCTCTTATTTCCAACACTCACATCAAATTCATCAGCAAGTCCTGTAAGGACCAGGATCCATAATCCGAATAATACATTCTCACTAAAATGCCACTGTCAAACATTATCATCTCTGTGCCAGCACAAGTCTGTAATCTCAGCATTTGGGAGGCTGAGGCAGGAGGACTGCTGCAAGTTTGAAGCCAGACTGAACTATATAGTGAGTTCAAGGGCAGCTGAATTACAGGCACGCACCACCATGCCTGGCTGCTCCAATCCCATAAAGGCTTCCGCTATGGCAAATTCAATTCTGGAGCCAGATGTGATGATACATGCCTGTAATCCCAGCACTCAGGAGGCTGAGGCAGGAGGACCACTGTGAGTTGAAGGCCAACCCGGGTGGGCTACATAGTGAGTTCAAGGCCAGCCTGAACTACATAGCAAGACCCTTTCTCAAAAAACCGAAAAAAAAATCCAATTCTGATGCAGTTAAAGGATTGTTTGGAGTCAGGGTGTTAGAGGGAGTGGTCAGTGAATGAAATTGAGGGTTTGTCATGACAAAGTCATATGACCATGGTACTGAGTAGCTGAGGAGTAGACAAGATCGTTAGAGGCAAGTTCAAGGAATTGAGAGCCCAGGGGGTTAAAAGGATCATTCACACATATATTGAAAAAGCTAATAATTAAGGCCAAAGTGAAATTGGAGAGTGAGCCAGGCACTAAAATTTCTGAAAATTCAAGTGGAGTGACTGTAGAGGGGTCAATAAATTGACAATGCAACAAGGCTGTTATGGTTTGTGTCTAGATGTCCCCCCAAAGCCTCATGTAGTAAGAGGTGGCTGGATCTAGAGTGTGTGATGCTGGGATTAAGGGCGTGTGATTACTAAATCAGTCCACTGATTGGTTTGGCACCGCCCTAATCCTGGCAGCCTGGATAAGATATAGAGCACAGGAAGAAGCTATTTATGTCCCTTGCCCTCTTGCTTGCCTTGCTGCCTTCTGCCTGTCTGCCAGGCCGCCCTGCCTTGGACACAGCTGACTGTGGTCTGAAACCTCTACAAACTGTGAGCTAAATAAACCTTTCTTCCCCTAACTTTGGGTGTTGGGTATTTTGCCTCAGCAACGAGAGAAAAGTAACTAAGACAAAGGCATAGTAGGTGATGTCCGGTGACTTGAGAGGGAAAACTTTGTTTTTGGGAAAGTGGGAGAAATACTTGGAAACAGTAATAAAATGCAGGCTTTAATTCTAAAATATGTCCCAAATCCATCTACTCCTCTCTATTTTTACTGTTGCCATCCTAGCTGGGACCTTCATCTCTATCTCCTAGACCCCTGCAATTGAGCTTCATAATTGGTTTCCTCAATCCTTGATTTACCAGTATTTTCTTTCATGTGTTTCTGATGCTGTGGCTTGCTTTTACCTGATGAAATTCACTAAGGAGAAAGTATACAAGAAAATGAGGGGTTGAGGATTTAGCGCAAGTGGTAGAGTGCTTGCCTAGCACGTGTGAAGGCCCTGAATTCAATCCTCAGCACGAACTCCCCCCAAAAAAAGAAAATGAAACTGAATCCCATAGTGTGATCATCTTAATGACCAAGTCAGAATTGAATATACTTTCTGTGTTCTATTCATTTTTTCTTTCTTAGCTGATTTTTTTCATCAAACAATGCTGAAACATCTTACCATTATATCTAAGAGAAAAATTTGGCAAATAATCAATCCAGATTTTGGATGACTGCTCTTATGTTCAATGCATGGAAATTTTGGGGTTTTTTCCTTTTTTTTTTTTTTTTTTGAGACGGAGTCTTACTGTGTAGTCCAGGCCAGGCTTAAACTCCTTTGTAGCCCAGTCTGGCCTCAAAATTCATGATCCTCCTGATTTAGCTGCCCAAGTGCTGGAAATTTTATTATGCAAATTCATTCTGACATTAGAGAAAATATTTTTTACTCATGTAGGGACAGATTAGAGGGGCACAGGAAAACAATAATAACACAAAACCCGATGATTAACACTGTAAAATCATCACATGCTTATCTGTGGCTGTTATCGGGCAACTGTATCCCAAGTTCCAGGTTGTTCCTGCCTCCAACAAAGAAGTGGACGAAGCCGGCCAAAAGCAGTGTCAAAATTTATTCAAAATGGCAAACAGGGAGAAACTGGCTCCACGGAGTGAGTTTGGGCCAAACAGAAAAAGTAAAAATACATACCAAATGAAAAGATAGCTCCAGTGCCCTGCAGTGTGAACAATGGAGCAGAGGGAAGAGAGAGAGCATGCTTCCTCATGGTGCTGCCTTTATTCTTTATTTATCTTGTGGTCCAGAGAGGCAGCGCTGGGACTTCGCACCCCAGGCCACACCCCCAGGTCATCCATCTTCCCAGCCAGTCCTCGCCAAGTCCTACTCCTACCTCATGGCGATAGTAAAATCACCACATGCTTATCACGTACCATGTGCTTGAGAAAGTGTACCCTACTGTGTCCTTATGAAAGTGTTACATTTACTGTATACTGACCTTGTCCCCTTCCCAGAAACAAACAAAGCTAAGACCGTCATTGGCCTAGACCACACCAATCAGTGAAGGTTATTTTCAGAAACCCGTTTACCCCTACAAATATGAGGTATATCTGGAACTGAGTACCTGGTTGCAGCTCACTCTGCTGCTAAGATAGCTGTTCTCTGCTATCTGCATTTGACACACTTTAAATAAACTTCCGCTTTGCATCACATTGTTATTGGGCAAATTCCGATACTCCTGGGTTCTTCCTTTCCTCGAACAAGGAGTTAGACGAAGTCGGCACAAGGTAAGTCCAAAGTTTATTCAAAATTATAAACCAAAAAAGAAGAGCTGGCCCTACAAAACAGGTGCGGGCCAAACAGAACGTCATTGAGGGGCTGCCAGAAGCACTGGTCCAGAAAAAGCAAAGCTGCCAGGAGAGGGGAGAGGGGAGAGGGAGAGGGGGAGAGAGAGAGGGCGGGGGAGAGACAGAGAGACAGAGAGACAGAGACCTTCTCTTCCCCCCATTTCCACGGGAATAGGGTTCCCCTGAAAACTCGCAAGAACTCCCACTGTGGGAGTGGGAGGGGTGGCGCTTGAAATTGATGCCTCAGGCTGACCTCAGGTTCAGGCCACTCCCACAAGGCTGATGTCAAATCCAGGTCACGCTCCCTTGTCAGCCAGCTTTAGCCATGCCCTACTCCTACCACAATATCAGTCTTGACTTCCCCGTTTTCTGCTAAGAGCTGTACTTCCAAGGACCCAAAGAAAGGTGAACGGTAGTTATGTAGGGGCCCCATCCTCGCTGTTGTAGTCAGGGTTTGCAAGGGAATAGATTTAATACAGGAGATATAAATTGATAGGGTTATTTTATAATATTCACCCAAAAAGTCAAATACAGAAGTACACAAGGATCTGTCTGTGCACAGGAGACCTGAAGAATCCAGTCGCGGACTTGGAGCCCACAGCCATGTCCATGCAAGTCTGTGTCTGCGGCAAAGGGCTGAAGATCTGGCCAGAAGGCTGAGGGATCTGCACTGGAGCCAGGAAATGACGCTCAAGCGAAGAGCAAAGCTTCCCCAAAGCGAACAGCAGCCATTCTCTGCGACAATGAAGCCCCAAGCTCCTGCTGGCAGGGACAGCCAGAGTTTGTATCAGGAAAACCAGCCACAGTGAGCTTCTCCAGGAAAATCAGCAATGAAAATTCTCCTTTCCTGTTCTCCTGCTATACCTGTTCTGAGAACAGTCCTCAGGTGGATGGATCATCCACACCCAGAACCACACTGACTCAATTCAGCTGGGTGTTCCCATTCAAACTGACCATTAATTAATCCGACATACCTCCCTCAAAGACACCTCCACCATACAACACTAGGCTGGAATAAAATTATGTGTTTCTTATATGAGAAACTGACAAAATATTGGTAAACTGGGTGAAGGTTACACACTTATAACCTCAGCTACGCCGGAAGCTGATGCAGGAGGATATCAAGTTTGAGCCCAGCCTGGGCAATTCAGCAACTTAATAATTCTGTCTCAAAATTTACACAAAAAAAATTTTTTTCTTTTTTTTTTTTTTGGTGCTGGGGATCGAACTTAGGGCCTTGTGCTTGTTAGGGCAAGCACTCTACCACTTGAGCTAAATCCCCAGCCCCACAAAAAATATTTTTTTAAAAGCAGAGGTAGGGATGTAGCTTAGGGTGAAGGCTCTGGGTTCTCCCCAGAAAGAGGTGGGGGAGCAATATCCTAGAAACGCGTTCTATGGGAGCAACTAAGAATGTACACAAAAATTAGACTATCCTTAAGTACATGTACCAACTTCAAGGAATATAAGCATTAAGTGCTCAAACATACACTAATAAAAAATATAAGGCTGTTCACAGAAACATTGTTTTACAATGTTAAAAAGTATCAACGGTCTAACTGTTCAAAAAACAGAATCATCTTGGACAATTTTTTTTAAAGAATCGAGGGAGTTTTGTGTAGTCTATACAGTCGTTGTCTCCCTGGGTTTTTTGTTTGTTTTTGTTTTTTGTTTTGGTGCTGGGGTTTGAACTCAGAGCCTTGTGCTTGGAAGGCAGGCACTCTAACCACTGAGCTAAATCCCCAGCCCATCTTGGATAATTTTTAAAAATACAATGTACAATGAGCTCACCTTACCTGAGATCAATTTAGTCAGGACTTCTGTAAGGAGAAGTCTAGGCACTGCATTTTTTTTTTTTTTTTTTTTTTTTTTTTGTGGTGCCGGGGATCGAACTCAGGGCCTTGTGCTTACAAGGCAAGCACTCTAATCACTGAGCTAAATCCCCAGCCCCTGCATTTTTAGAATGTTATATAGGCTTTTTCTTTTCTTTTCTCTTCTTTTTTTTTTTTTACCCCCCTAGTTCTGGGAATTGAGCCCTGGGCCTTTGCCCTGAGCTATATCTCCAGCCCTTCTTATGTTTTTATTTTGAGATACGCTGCTAACTACACCCAGCCTGCTAGGCTTTCTTGTTATATATTTTGGTCACCAAACATCTCTAACTAGGCCTAGGCAGAAACACTAAGGGCTGTGAAGTCAAGGCCCCATGGCAAACAACCAACTCCCAGCCCACAAGACCTTCCTGAGGCCACAGCTGTAAGAGAACAAGGATCCATAAGTCACACAGGATGCCTACAACCAGGAAAGGAACGTCCAGCTCCTCTGGGCCTGGATATCCCCCAGTGTTCACCGCCTCAAAATAAGGAGAAACAAAGGAGTACCCTAACCTCTGAAAGTTTCTCGGGCCAGCCGATTCGCTCAGCTCTTTCCTGCCGTATAACTCCTTTATAAACCCCAAGCCCCTCTATTCTGAGAACTTCTTGTTCTTCTTCCTGCCTCAGAGAGGCGAGAAGGTTTCCCCTCTGGCTTTATTCCTAAATAAATAAAGCTCGTTGCTGCTGTCCTGAGGTCATGGTCTCCTTTCCCCTGTACAGTAAGTACATTGACATTTCTGAAGTTCAGTCAGAGTGACTTACTGTAGGTTTTATCTCTTTATACAACACCACTATGTTTGGGGGGCTCAAATTTACACCTCCAGTCTGGACTCCCACCCCTTCCAACACTATTCATATAAACCTAACTGCTTAATCAATATTTCTTGAGAAATACAATTTTTTAAATGAGAAATCACTTCACACCTGTCAGAATGACTTATCAACATGATAAGAGATAACAAGGGTTGGAGAGGATGTGGAGAAAAGGGAAATTTTACACACTTCAGAATATATAGCTACTATGGACAATGTGGCAGTTCTTCAAAAAACTAAAAACACTGGGGATTTAGCCCAGTGGTTAGAGCGCTTGCCTACCAAGTGCAAGGCCTTGAGTTTGATCCCCAGCACCAAAACAAGACAAACAAAAACAAAACTAAAAACAGAATTACCACATGATTTAGCTATCTCATTTCTCGCTATATACCAAAAAAATGGAAATCAGTGTTTCAAAAAAATGACTATACTCCCATATTCACTGCAGCATTATTCACAATAGCCAAGGTCTGGAATCAACCTAAATATCTATCAATGGAGGAATGGCTGTAGACAATCTGGGATATTTAGATTATCATTAAAAAGAAGGAAATCCTGTCATTTGTGACAACACAGATGAACCTGCAAGACATTATGCTAAGTGAAGTAAAACAGGCACAGAACGACAAATACCACATGATCTTACATTTTATATGTGGAATCTAAAACAGTCAAATTTATTGAAGTAGGGAGTCGAAGGGTGGTTACTAGAGGCTGGCGGGGAGAGAGAATGGGGAGTTGTTGACCATGATGTTGACAGTAAAATAGGAGGATAAGTTTTCAGAAAAGATCTACAGTACAAGATGGGCATGGTGGCACATGCCTGTAATCCCACCACTCTGGGAGGCTGAGGCAGGAGGATCGAAAGATTGAGCCCACCCTTGGTAACTTAGTGATATTCTGTCTCAAAATTTAGAAAAGCTGGAGGTGTAGCTCAGCATGAAAACCTTGGCTTTAATTCCCAGTATGGCAAAAACAAAACCAAAAAACTATCAGAATGATGTGATGTGTATAAAATATAAAATGCAATTTATATCTCTCTTCTAATCAACACCTGTGAATAGCTTCCCATCATCAATCTATAATGATTTGACTGGGTCCCCCACAATTTCTCTGACCTTACTTATTTCCACAATCTCCCTAACTTGTTTCCCAGCCATATTGGTCTTCCTCCTCTAACAAGCCAGACATGTTCTGCCTCAGGGCCTTTTCAGGTCCACTATCTGGGAAATTCTTTTCTCAAATATCTTCCTGCCTAAATTCCTTTAGATCATAGTTTAAATGTCATTACCAATGAGGTCTATTACCCTTCTTTTCCTCTAGGGCACACTTTACCATCTGATATACTATATATGTACTTGTTTGTTGTCTGCCTTGCTCATTAGGATATAAGTTCTGAGTGAAAATTTTGTTTATGACTTTATCTATAAAACTGAACAGTGCCCAGAGTGGGTCCACAATACATATCTGGTGAATGAATGTACAGATACAGACCTATCTTCACTATTTTTTCCCCACACAAATGGTCAGACAGCTAAACTTATCCAGTCAGCTCCTCTGCCTACTATACTGTTACAGTGGAGGGGCCATAATAGTCCAGTTCTTGTGTTTGATGAGGAAAGAATTACCAAGTGTATACCCAGTAGTAGGTAGCAAGCAGCTACATTTATTGAAGATTGGAGAAGTACCTGTGCCACCATAAGATGAGGCACATACAGAAAAAGGTGCTGGAGTAACAAAAGCACTGCACACAGATCAAAGCACACAACAGTAGCAAGAGCAACAAAGAAACGGTGGATAAATCAGGCTTTCAGAATTTAAAGGCCAGGCACATCTGCTTTAGGTGCCTCCCACTGAATCTCTAGGTGTGACTGACAGGAATGATGGACAGGGTGCTGAGTCATTCTAGGGACTCTTAACACGCATGCTCCTCCCAGAATCCTCTCTGATCTTAATTATATTTATGAGCTGTAGTACATACTTATGAACCTGTCATGAGGAGAGTAGGATAAAGGTGAGGAGAAGGGCAGGGGCGACAGAACAAGCTTGTGTTCTTGCCTTGGAGATCTCCTAAACTTTTGTTATTTTATTATCCACCTCTTTTAAAACATGGAAGCAGGAACAGAGTACTGTTCAGAATTAAATGGAAGGAAGGGAGTGACTCCCTCAGCTCCATTGTTTCTAACTGTACTAACACCATTGCAAAGATATCAGAAAATCAAAACTTTATAACCTGCTAATATGAAAGGGTTTCAAAGGTTAGGTGGTGCTAGAACACCACATACAACTGTGCTGCCTCATAATAACCTACTGTAAGTAATGCAAGGAATTTAGACATTACCTAATGACCCAAATTCCACAACTTTTTCTTCTACAGTACAAGTAATCATCAATTCTTTGGTTCTGACACCCTCATAACAAGAATCAGCACTTTCTTTTGTATCCGTGAAAAATATTTTTATTTGTATCACCTACTCTATACATTCAAAACTAGTGAAAGGCAGGAGGCAAAACTATTTTGTCAACTGCCTGAATGCTATATACAGAGTTGTCTATTAAGTAATGGGTTACAATTCTGTACTCAACAACAGTACAGTACTGTTGTTCATACACTAGAACTACAAGTACTGTCCCACACTTGGAGAGTCCCTCAACCCCACAGTTTCACAAGCATACTCAATCAAAACAAAGGAACTGCACAATACAAGCCTGGCAAAAATCTGAAATCACTCCAGCCTCAAACTTTAAATCACTTGCAGTGAGAGAAGCCCTCAGCTGCACTGTGACTCAGCATATTATAGGGTCTGAGACATGAAATGTGATAAAGGTCTTTTCTCATTCATGGCATTAGACAAATAGTGGAGCTAAAATAAGTGAGCTAACTAAAAAACATAAAGTCAGTGACTGAAATGTTAGTCTTAGTATCATACTGAGTAAGGTGTGTCTCAAGTCCTTGGTGACAGGGAGGTGAGCATGTGTCATGTGAAGCATACAGCACTGTTCTGAAATAACTTGGTGACCTATAAAATTGCAAGTAACAGTGCTTGCCTTGCAAGCACAAGGCCCTGAGTTCGACCCCCAGCACCAAAAAAAAAAAAAAAAAAAAAAAATTAGCAAGTAACAGGCTGACAACAATTAACCCTACAATTAAATGTGTAAAATACTGCAAATAAGTGAAACACAATTTAAAAACAAGAACTGGTTACTGGTTACAGTCAGGCAAAAAAATAACTTCGACTTAAGGAGGGAATTTACCGAGGTACTGTTAACTAAATGATCAGAAACTAAAATTAAATCATGAAGCTATCTTTCCCCTTGAGAAAAAAAAGACTAAAAGTGAAAAACAAAGAGGAAAGTCCAAGACTGTTCACAGGCAGAAAGAATAAGATAAAAATAAAATAAACTATGAAGGCTGAAGGTTGCAATAAACACAGTCTTCAGTTCATATTCTCACGTGGAGCAGAAACTAGTGGAGAAATAAGAAAAAATGTTAGAGTGGCAAGATCTTGAAAAGGAACTTAGGGGCATTCCACATTGATAATGGAGGAAGCCTGGGGAAGCCCCGTAGGGAATCTGAATGAATAAAGACAATGGAGATGTAGAGATAGCCTATGACAGGCATATAGGGCCAAAACAATAGCTAATAATTCATTGCTTTTAACTTCCTATTCTCAGTACTCTAAATGTGTTCTTTGATCCTAAACAAGCTAATGATACAGACACTATTATTAATCCTCATTTCACACTGAGGAAATAGCCTCTGAAAATTTAATTTGCTAAATTTCACACTGTTAATGGCACAGTCAGGCTACCAACACACACAATTTAACCTCACAACTTTATATTACTTCTGATGAATATCTCAACATGTAAAAAGAAAGAGAAATGGTATTTTATAGTAGTGAAAATAAATCTCCCATAAGGAATGCTACCTTTTTCCTTATGATGAATCCACATGCTAGGGAAGCACTCTACTACTGAGCCACACTCCCAGCATCCCACCCCACCCTGACCATTTTTTGGAGACAGTGTCTCATTATGTGGTGCAGGCTGACCTTGAACTCAGGATCATCTTGCCTCCCAAATGCTAAGATGACAGGCATGTGTCACGGCACCAGGCCCCTGCCCATTTTTAAAATTTTGACAGTGGGTCTTGATAAGCTGCCCAGGCCAGTCTTGGATTTGCGATACTCCTGTCTCAGCCTCCTGAATATTTGGGTTACAAGTCTGCACCACCCTACCTAGCAGGAATCCTGGAACCTGTAGGATTGTTCAGGGATCAAAGCGTAGCTCAGTGGGAGAACACCTGCCTAGTATGCTTGAGGCCCTGGGCTGGATTCCCAGCACTGGGGTGGGGGTAAAAGGTCCAGACATAATACCTGTCCACAAAACACACAAACCAAGGGTAGCAGGAGCTCAAGTGAGACAGCAGTGTTCACCAGGTTGTGGAATTAAGGAAAGCTTCAGAGGGAGCAGCAATTCTGATGGGACTGAGGATAAGGGTGAGTTTGGTGTAAAGAATACGGTAATACATTATCAGATTCTTGAGGTTCTTTGTTTGAGTTGACACAGGGTCTCACTATGTAGTCCAGCCTAGCCTTGAACTTGCTATACAACCCAACCTGGCCTCAAAACTCTCCATCCTCCTGCCTCAGCCTCCGGACTGTTTGGATTACATGTGTGAACCACCTCACCTGGTACTCTCGAGGGTTTTCAGACTGAATTTCAAAGTTCTTGGCATGGCACTGAATGCCCTCCCCAACTAGGAAGGGGGAATGTCAAGAATGATTATCCTGAGTGGCATGCTCATGCTGAAGTCTTTGCCAGCAGTTCCGGTTCCAAAGCAACAAAAAACGTTACCGTCTCCATGCACAGCAAATGGGTGTGCAGCCTGGCCCTGGCAGATGCAAACATATCCTGGGCTAAACTAAAACAAATGTACATCAACGGACCTCAAACAACCAAGTGCACACAAACATTTAAGCCATCTAGACCTCTGGTGTTGGTTAATTTCAAAACTATCGAGTAATAGAGTTTAACACATGATCAAGGTGGGGCAGGCCAACCTTGGTTTGGATATGGATGCCATAAATCAGTGGCAAAAGGTCAAGACTGGGAAAATCCAAGTACGCATTAGTATTGTTATTAACAATAGTTATGTTTAGTGGTGTGATTATACCTTAACAAGTTGTCTGTTGGATATATAACTTAAGAATTTTATGAATGGCTTCCTTCACAACACTTGAGGTCAGGAAGCACGGGGAGGTGGACTGGTGAAATACATTGGTATAATTATGCTCGGGAATACACTTTCGGTGGATGTCTGAGAATTTTCCTAAGATTAACACCCACCAACGTGCCGTTCTTTGCCGGAAGCCCGAGGGACTCTAGCCAGTGCGTGTGCCAGCTGTCCGGGTCCCGAGCGCGACCCTGCACTCTCCGCGCTCTGCTCGACGCGCGGCGCAGCCACGGGAGCTCCTGGCGCGTGGTGAGCTCCTGAGAAAGCCTCGAGCTCGTCCTCATCTCCTTCTTCTGACACGCGTCGCCCCCCAGACTCTCCCACACGCAAGCTCCCCACCTCAAGACCAACGGCCCGCGGAGGGCGAGGCGCGCCTGCGCAGTGACGTCACGGTGCGACGTGCGCAGGGTCAAAGTTCGGCCCCGCCCCGCTTCCGCTCGCTGTCTCCCTTGGCCTGCGCCGCCGCCGCTGCTGCCGCCGCTCGTGGGCCGGCTACGCTCCTAGTGCGCCGCCGCCTTCCTCTCAGAGCGCTGCCCGCGGGCCGCCATGGCGAACGTGGCTGACACGAAGCTGTACGACATCCTGGGCGTCCCGCCCGGCGCCAGCGAGAACGAGCTGAAGAAGGTACCGGGCCGCGGGCGGGCAGAGGGTGCGCGGGGCCTGCGGGGCCTGCGCGGCCGCGCGACAGAGCCGGACCGGCGGTGGGACCGGCCTCGGCTGACCTTGGGCCGCCAGCCCGCCCGCCCGCAGATGCAGCCGGTGAAACTCGCCTTGCGCAAACACGACGGAATCCTCCTTGCCTCCCTCCCCCTGCCCGCGAGGTCGGAGGCCGGCCGGCCGGCCCTCCGCGTGCCGGGTCACCACCCCGGAAAAACAGGTCGGGGCGCTGTGCCCGGCCTCCAGGCCGTGACTCGGCGCGGGTAGGACCACGGGGCGGGAGGCCGAAGCCGCCCCCGCCGGAGCCGAGCCGTAGCTCTGTTTCTCTGGGCCGCGGCCGCGGGCCTCGAGCTCCTCCCTCTTCCTCCCTGGCCGCAGAGCCCGAGGCGGCGTGGGTCTGTGCTGCGGGCTTTGTTCTGGGGGCAGGTAGCCCAGACGACCGCCCGCGTCGGGGGTGAGTCGCAGGTCCTAGCCCAGCACCTGGGCGCACGCTGACTGTAAGGTCTTCCTCTCGCTCCTCACGGTGCTACAAAAAGCTTTTCAACTCTTACCTAGATTGCAAAGCCACTCGAGGCGTTTCATTAAGTACCACCCCTTCAGCTTCCCCCTGGGTTTAGGGCATCCAGATTGGTAAACTGAGAAAAATGAGAAAGCTCTTTAGATGGTGGGACCGGCAGAGTCGAGAGTAAAATGGACTTCCTGTTACCTTACCGGAAATGTTACTCTGTATTATATAATTCATGAGTCTGTGAATGAAGATTTGAATGCTTCATGTCTACAGCATCTAATTGAGAGTTTGTGCACCTTACTAAGACCAAGGTCCCTTTAGACCCAGTTGCCCAAGGTATAACACCCCAAAACAACACCATCTCATGACTTTTCCTGATGTTGCTGTTAGAAAACAGGAGCCATCATGGGCAGGGATTCTTGCCTTAGCCTAATTCATAGTAATGTTTTGTGGGCTATAATCATCACTCCCGCATTTTAGTCTTCCTGGTGTAATTGCTGGCCATCAGAGACGTTTGAAATGGTGAAAACATGGAATAATGTTTCAATATATCGTTTTTCTTTGTAGCGTCATTTCATTGCATCTGGTTTTAACTTAGTATGATCTATTCCCAAGTATAGCTAGTATCTGTAAATACTGTGAATAATCGTGATGGAAGATACCAATCAGTCTTGATTAAAAGATGATATTCTTGGAAAGTTACAACTTTTGTATGCTGCTTCTCAGAAAAGTAGGTGTTAAGTTATTACAAATCTTTAAACTGGTGTTTGTGTATAACCTTTTTTTAAAAATCTGTTTTGAAGGCATACAGAAAGTTAGCCAAGGAATATCATCCTGATAAGAATCCAAATGCTGGAGACAAAGTAAGTTATTTGGAAGTTTTTTCTTTTATTCCTGGGATTTTAATTTTAAACTTAATCTCTTTGAAAAGAATAGTGTTGTAGGAAAAGGCCATCTGTGTCTATAGACTGAAGTTTTGTATTTTAGTTTTATAATGGGAATACAGTAGCGCTAATATTCTGAGCAGTAGTAGTAGGTATTAAATAGGACTAGAATTAAACCAAAGAAAACTTGAAGTTTCTATTAGAGTTAAATGGATTTTGGGTTTCTGTAGCCTTTCCCCATTCCTCTATTTGAAAATCCACCTCTTTTTCTTTATAGTTTAAAGAAATAAGTTTTGCATATGAAGTGTTATCAAATCCAGAGAAGCGCGAGTTGTATGACAGATATGGAGAACAAGGTCTTCGGGAAGGTAGCGGCGGAGGTGGTGGCATGGATGATATTTTTTCTCACATTTTTGGTGGAGGATTATTCGGCTTCATGGGCAATCAGAGTAGAAGTCGAAATGGCAGAAGAAGAGGAGAGGACATGATGCATCCACTCAAGTGAATATCTTTTTTTTTTTAATTTTCAAATGGTAGTAGAAGCATCATAGGGTGTTCTATCCTTCATCAGAAAAAAAAAATCTTACTGTGTTCATTAGGTGACTGAAAGAATTTACTAATTGGATGTTTGTATTTTGCTTCGAATCCTAAAGGATGGTTGGTGGTGTTTACTGAGTAGCAAGGTAGTATTTTCATGTGCTTCTGAGGCTGCTTATTCTGTGATTCAGAATTCCAAGTATGAAGATTATGTTCCTTGAAGTATTTAAATTTTTCAAGTTACTTTTTATTTAAAAATTTTTGAAATGAGTGTCTGTCTGGTGTGTTTATGTGTTTTAGTCACTCATTACTTGATCCTCAGTGTGAACTCTCCTAAAATGGTTTCCATGGAGCTTACTGGCTTCCAGCCTGGCATTAACCTGCCAACATATGAATGTTGTCGACCTTGATCTTAGACTAGGAATCCAAAAGCTCTCACAGTATGAAAATAGCTATTTTACTTTGCAAGATTTATGAGGTATTTTGTGCCATTAATATTTTTATGAGCTAATAATGTTTTAACCAGTTAATGCCAAGACTGAGGTTCAAAATAGATATTTAAAATATTTCTTTAAGACAGTAAAATATTAAAGAAGAAAGTGAAATATTTAATATTTCACATTTGAGTAACTTAGAAGAATTTATGTGTAATTTGTTGTCTTGTTTGAGTCACCTTTAAATCTGTAATTTAAAGAATTTGCCCTCAAAAATTTTAGTTGGATATCACTCCCAAGAGTAGTATTTGTGTAGCATGGGTTACTTCTTTCCTGTTTTTCTTTGATACAGGAGTTTCTCTGGTATAAAAAGTAAATAGGCAAAGAAAAAGTAAATAAACTTGAGCATGTTTCTTGTACCTTGTGGTTCTTCATGCTCTTTTCAGACATTTTTCATACTGTATGACAAATTCACTTTTCTGCTGTTTTAACATTCTAAAATTTCCTGTTATTACAAACTGCCTTTTGGGTGGCCTTATAATATTCCATTTTATGGTGTATTTAATCATGCACCTTTTATCTGGGTTCTTGCCAATTTTTTCTGTAATGAATAGTGTTGCCATGAATGTTTTTATATACACCTTTGTCCTTCTTTCATCAGTGTTTTGAGGCTGACAAATACAACTGAATTGTCTTGTATAGGGATTGTGCCAAAGGTTTTGCTAGACCATTACTCCTGTTTTTCCTTCCTTGGGTGTGTTTGTTGTAATACACATTTTTGTAGGGGAGGGTGCTGGGGATCAAACTTTGGTCCTTGTGCTTGCTAGGCAAGTACTCAACCACTGAGCTAAATCCCCAACCCTGAAAAACCAATTTTTATGGTTTCTGGGATAGTGGTTTTGTATAGTAATTGAAATTTAATATGTTGGGTATAAAATCTAGACGGGTGTGGTAGCGCATGACTGGAGACTGAGGCAGGAGAATTGCCATGAGTTTGAGGCCAAACTGGGCTACAGCATGAGTTCAAGGCCAGCCTTAACTGCATAGAGAGACCCATCATCTAAACTTGGGTTAAACATTCTTACCAGGCGTATAAAAAGCAATTTTGAGGAAGTTTAAATACCATAAAATAGCATAGGTGCCTTCTAAAATATTTTATTTCTTTGTTCCTTTAACTTCCAGTATCTTAACATGAATCATTACTGCTAAAGGAGTTCTAGTGGCTGGGGATAGATAGATAGATAGATAGATAGATAGATAGATAGATAGATAAAAATAATAGCTGAGTGGTAAAGTGCTTTCCTGCCATTCTCCAGGCCTGAGTTCAGTCCCTAGGTCTACCAAAAAAACCTGTTTTTAAAGGAGAGTTTAAAACAAGAAGTATAAAACTAAATAAATGCATTGCCGCCAAATCTTAATCAGATAATATTGGTGAGACTTTTTTTTCTGGAGGGTGCTGAGAATCGGACTTGGGGCCTTGAGCTTACTAGGCAGACACTCAACCACTGAGCTGAATGTCCAACCCCGAGACTTTTGTTGTGGAATTTTTTTCTTATGTTTTTATGGGGCTGGAGATGGAACCCAAGGCCTTACCTGTTCTAAGCAAGCAATCTGCCATTGTGCTACACACCCAGCCCTATTTTTTCTTCTTTCTTTCTTTCTTTTTTTTTTTTTTTTTTTTTGAGATAGGGTCTTGTCATGTAGTCTAGGCTGGCCTCAAATTCACTAAGTAGCTGAGGCTGGCCTTGAACTTGGGGTGATCCTTCTGCTTTAGCCTCCCGAGTGCTGGGATTACAGGATTTTTTGTTCTTGTTATTGTTCCAGGGATCGAACTCAGGGCCTTGTGCTTGGTAGGCAAGCACTTTAACCATTGAGCTAAATTCCCAACCGGGATTTCTTTTTTTTTTTTTTTTTAAAGGTTTAATTTGGACTTCAGTCTTAGAATTCAGATATGCTGTGTGATTATTTTTAATTTTTTTTCCCTATACCACTTTACTAAGGTCCCAGGCTGGCCTTGAACTGCCTGTCCTGCTTCAGCCTCCTGAGTAGCTGAGATTATAGGCATGTAGCACTATGCTTTTGAGCCAATCTTTTGGGTCATAGACCCAAAATTTGAAATTTTGGTAGAAATTACTCAAACATATAGTGTTGGTTATGATTTGGTGGGTTTTTCAGAAAACTAAAATCTAGAGGCCATCTGTTGAAAGCCTTTTTTTCCCCTCTTGTCACAGTGTAGGTAAGAATACTTCAATAAAGGCATGCATGACCTACATTCCTCTCTTAAGCAGTAATGTAGCTTTATAGCCATTCTCATTGTCCAGGGAGGAAGAACAGCCTTGTCAGTAGAGCCTGCACTTGTATGCCTTTGTGATCTTGAACAAGTTTCTGCACCTCTTTGTGCTTCAGTTTTATCATGTGAAATGGAAGTAAGGACCCTACCTCTTTGATGAAGGTTGCTTAGATGGAGAGCTTCTGCCTTTTAAGGTCAAATGAAGGTGTTTCCGTTTGCTTCAGCTTGTGCAGTCCTCAGCTCTGTCAGAAATTGTGCCACAGGAAGTTGTTGGCCAGACGCAGTCGTTTCTGGTTCTAAGCACCATGTTTAGAGTTCATAATCTCTGTGAATTTGAGCCACAAAATAAAACCTCAGTCAGTTGAATTGATTTAATGGGAGGTTTCTTTGAATTCTTTGTTTTAGAAAGTTACCAGTAGAATTTGAAGTTATCGACTATATCTTATAGTTAAGAAATTTTGCAAAATTTGGTTGAACTTGATTCTTTTCTTCCCAGAGTATCCTTAGAAGATCTATATAATGGCAAAACAACCAAACTGCAACTTAGCAAGAATGTACTCTGTAGTGCATGCAGTGGGTAAGTATGTTCTGCTTTGTGCCGTATATTTTGTATGTTCTTTTAGTCAGTGGTATTCTGAAATTCCATACCAAGTAAAAATAGTGATTTAAAACTTACTACCCAAAAGAAAGAACATTTTTTTGTTGGGAGTGTTGCTGCGGATTGAACTCAGGGCCTTGCGCTTGCCTGGCAAGTGCTCTACCACTGAGCTAAGTCCCCAATCCCAGAAGGAATATTTTCTGATACTTCTGAAAGTCATTAGTTATTGGGGGTTAAAGGTGAAGGTGAGAAAGGTGCAGTGCCTAGCATGTTGAAGGCCCTGGGTTCAGTCCCCCCAGTATGCAAAAAATAGGTGGGGGCACAATTCCTGTTACTGTCACTTACTGGAGAGGTCTGCAGTCAAAAATATCTAATTGATACCTTTGCTTGCTTTAGTCAAGGTGGGAAGTCTGGAGCCGTCCAGAAGTGTAGTGCATGTCGCGGTCGAGGCGTGCGCATCATGATCAGACAGCTGGCTCCGGGGATGGTGCAGCAGATGCAGTCTGTGTGCTCTGACTGTAATGGAGAAGGTATGTGTGCCGGCGTGTCTTTGCTTCTGTGTTCCAGTGGATGGGGATGCAGATGCAGATAACAGAGACTTAGAATCTTTCTTTTTCATAGCAAATTTGTATTCACCTTAGTGCAGAGTTCTTAAAGAAAGTGTGAAAATTATTTCATTATATGTAGGTCCAGTTAACTGTTGAACACAGCTAAGCAGTAAATTTGTATTCATTGAAACGTTATTCCTCTTATTGGTACAAAGGATTGAACCTAGGGTCTCATTCCTGCTTCTGCTAAACGTGAACTGTACCCCTGAGCTACTCCTCTAGCCCCAGGTAGGTTAGTCTTAATTCCAAAAAGATGGGCAAATGTGTTTTAAAAGATGCTAGTATTTGGTAAGTAATGAGATGGCAGATTACTTCTGGAGGATTTTACTGTAAGCTTTAATTAACTTGAGGATAGATACTGGGCATTGAAATTCTTTTTTTGGTGTTTTGAGACAGAGTCTTGCTCTGTATTGCAGGCTGGCCTTGAACTCACTACGTAGCCCAGATTAGCCTCAAACTCATGGCAGTTTTCCTGCCTCAGCCTCCCGAGTGCTGAGATCACAGGTGTGCACCACCATGCCCAGCTAAAGTTCTTTTTTTTTTTTAATTTTAATTTTTTAGTATATGTTTGCAGTCTATAATGATTACATTCATTTTGGGAAACGTTGGTACATGTTGAAGTTGTCACAGAAATAAATATTTTTAGATTGTGAACCAAATAGTTTCTGTCACAGCTATTCATCTCTATCCTCTTACTGCTTTTATTGCCACTGACTGTGTAAATAAGTGGGCATGTCTGTGTCCTAATAAGACTTCATAAGCATAACCAGATTTCCTCTGGGATCCCTCTGTTCTAGAGCAGTGTTACCCAGTAGGTTTTGTTTTCTGTGATGATGGAGATATTTTGTATGTACTGTGGCCACTAGGAACAGCTCAGTGGTAGATCACTTGCCAAGCATGCTCAAGGCCTTGGGTTTGATCCCCAGTGCTACAAAAATGGAAGAAATGTGACTGTTATTACTGAGGAGCTGAATTTTTCTTCATTTTGATTGATTTACATGTTCGATTGGTTTTGGAGTTGAACCCAGGCCTTGCCCATATTAGGCAACTGCTCTGCCATTGAAATATACCCCCAGCCCTTATTTTGATTAATTTAGATATATCACATGTGGTTAGTGGCTGCCATATTAGACAATACATTTTGTATAGCACTCTTTTCTAAATTGCTCTCGGAAGTCATGGGATCATTTTAAACTGCGTATTATATTGCCCTCCCACAGAATCTCCCTGCATTTTACCTTCTCAAAGTTACTAACAGTTCTAGATATCAAGAAACCAGAGTCAACTGAAATCTTTTTCCCATCATTTTGAGGAACTGTTTTACAGAACATACTTTGCAAAAGTACTGCTCTTGTTGGGCGTCGTGATTGGCACCTGTAATCCCAGCACTCAAGAGGCTGAGGCAGGAGGATTGCCGAGAGTTTCAGGGCCAGCCTGTACTACAAAGTGAGACCCTGTCTCAAAAAATAAAAAAGTACTGCTCTAGCAATAGTCCTTGGAGTTATTAATTATATACATCTACCAAAATGTGTCAATAACCAGGCATTAGAAACCTAGCTAGCTGTTCCCCTTATTTGATAGTGTAATAAAAGGAAGCTCTGGGCCTGGGGCTGTAGTACAGCCCAGTGACAGCACGTGATTTGCATGCAGAAGGCCCTGGGTTTGAGCTCTAGCAGCGAAGCAACAACAGGAGGAAGCGCTAGGATCCTGAGCAAGGCTTTGTCTGTGGAGTAAACTCTAGCAACACCTATACAGTTAATGATGGGCCATGAAGAATATTTAGGAATTTATTCGGATTGTCTTCTGTCCATTGTTCAACTAACCTGAAATTAGAACTGAAAAATCTTTCAAGTAAGCAGTTGTAGATACTTCAACATCTGACCACCCAAATGTTTTCTTCATTCTTAGACTTTGTTTTAGTTTTAAAAGTAGAGTCCGGAGCAAATGTTAAGACATACTACACTCTGGAATAGTGGATAGATGGCTCCTTCGGGCAGCCTCTAGTAAGATAAGCGTTTTTGTCATTAGCTAGAGATTAAAATAAGTTCAAAAAATGTGTTTAATGAATTAAGGGCATTGTCAAGACTTACCTAAGAGTGCAGTATATGGTACTGTTATTAGAAGTTTGAATGACCGCTCTTTCTAGGAGAGGTAATTAATGAAAAGGACCGCTGTAAAAAATGTGAAGGGAAGAAGGTGATTAAAGAAGTCAAGATTCTCGAAGTTCATGTAGACAAAGGCATGAAACATGGACAGAGAATTACATTCACTGGGGAAGCAGACCAGGCCCCAGGAGTGGAACCGGGAGACATTGTTCTTTTGCTACAGGAGAAAGAACATGAGGTAATTTCCTTTTTTTGCTTTTTGTATTTTGTCTTATTCAGAATTGGGTCTGCTCGTGAGAAATAGGGTAGATCTGTTTGTTACTGAACAGGGCTAAATTAAGGTTGCATTTCACTCAGTAAGTGACAGGAATTGACTAAGACCAGCAAGACAGGTGCAGTCAGAAGCCCTGTGGAAGTTAATTTCAGTCCCACCTAGCACTATAATCTCCACTCTCTTGTCACTCTGCCTGTTTTCTTGGTTATGAAAGTAAGGGAATTGGCCCAGACTGCCTAAGGCATCTTATTTTTCACTGTGAAATACCTTTGATGGGTAATGAATGGACAGGACTTTAGCACTCGGCACTGCTCTGCCTTATACTATCTGTTGGGTAACCAGGTGAAAGAAAGGGTTCTAGAGTAGTTTTTTTGGTTTTTGTTTTGTTTAGTTTCGGTTTTTTTAGTATTTAAAAAAAAATTCTTTGTGGTGGTGCACACCTGTAATCCCAGCTTTCAGGAGACTGAGGCAGAAGGATCCTCATGAGTTTGAGGCCAGCCTGGGCTCCATAGTAAGTTTGAGGCCAGTCTGAACTATATAGTGAGACTCAAAAAACCAAAAAAGAAGAAAGAAAGAAAAAAGAAAAACTGTGTAGTTTGTTTTGGGTGGTATGCCCCCCACCCCAAGGAATAGAGGCCATATTAGTGGCCTATTAGAGATTAATGTGGGTGCTACAGCTGAAACAGTATAAATCTTCTGATCAGGGATCATTGTCTGGGACTGCTCTATTCTGTGCGTCTTCGTGCTATGCTACGTTTGTGTGTATGTTTGTGTTTCAGCAGTTTGGCTGGCTGCTACTACAGTTCATTTGCAAAGCACAGAGCCACGGTGTCTGGGAATGTTACGTCCTTCCTCTATAATCTGTATTTTTATTTTTCAGAAATTACTAAGACTTTTTAAGTGTTTTATTATTTGATGCTTGGCAGTTGCTCATTAATCTTCCCAGAATTCTTTGGCAACAGAAAGGAAAGAAATCCCATGGCATTTTTGCTTTTTCATTTCTACCTGTAGCATTAATTTGTCTAGCTCACCCCAGCCCTGCACCACCACAGCAATCATTCTAAATGTTTTTATTGATTGGAATCACTTTAAATTGAACTCATATGATAGAACACAGTATCCCTTCCTGCTCCTTACTATTTTTATAGCAATAAAATTAAATTCCTTATATTAATGTTCACAGAAGTAATTAGAAAAGCATAGTACAAATCAGTATTAGTAGAAATATACTATGACCAAAAATCTGTCTTTTATAATTATTAACATTTAATTGTACAATAAATGAGACGCTGGAAATGATATTTCCAGAATCCTGGCATTTTGCAGCATATATAGTTTGGTTTTGATTTGTTCGTTGGTTTGTTTTTGTACAGTACTGGGAACTAAACTCAGGGACACTGTACCACTGAACTACATCCCCAGCCCTTTTTGTGTGTGGCGGGGCAGTGCTGGGGACCCAACTTGGGGCAAGCACTCTACCACTGAGCTAAATCCCCAGCACCCCCAGCTGTTTTTTAAAATTTTGAGATATGGTCTCACTAATTTGCCCAAGCTTGCCCCGAACTTGCTCTAGTCCTGCCTCAGTCCCCGAGAGTGCTGAGATTACATGCCTGGTGGTCCACGCCCCGTTTTATATAGCATAGAGGAAGGGAGGAGAATGTAAAAAGAGTTAAGATGTGTTATGTACATGTACCAACTCCCCATGGTGAATGTAATCATTATGTACTGCAAACATCTAATAGTAAAAATTAATAAATAATAAAAGCATTGAAGAATTCTGCATTAAAGAAACCTTGTGTTGAATCTTTACACTTGAGTAAATGTGTGCAGATAACAAACCTTCATTGGTTCTCAACTTCAGCATTACATCAGAATCCTCTAGAGAGCTTGTTAAAACTACTGATTGTTCTGCCTCACCGCCATAGTTTCTGGCAGAGTGTGGAGTAGGCCCAAGAACCTGTAGTATATCTAACAAGTTTCCTGGTGCTGATGAGGCTGCAGGTCCAGAAGCATATTCAAGAGAATCATTGTTTAAGGAAATAGTTTATTGACAAACCTGGAGGTATGCACTTGTAATCTTGGCTACTCAGGAGGGTGAAGCGGGACCAGACTGAGCAATTTAACAAAACCGTGTCTCCACATTTAAAAAAGGGCTGGGATTGTAGCTCAGTGGTAGGACACTTGCCTAGCATGCACAAGGCGCTGTGTTCAGTCCCCCCGTATTACCAAAAAAAATGATTTCATCACCGGTAAATTTTGGAAAAGAGCCCGTCTTTCAGGTATCTTCCAGTGAACCTGCCATGATTTTTTTGGTTTTGTTTTTTGTTTATTTTTGGAGACAGAGACTTGCTATATGCTATGTAGTTCAGAGTGGCCTTGAACTCACTTTGTAGCCCTGGTATCCTGCGTCAGCCTCCAAAACGCTAGGATTACAGGTGTGCACCACTATACCTTGCTAAGGTTGTTCTTTACAAGAGAAATTTGCCTGGTGTGGTGGTGCACACCTATAATCCTAGCACTTGGGAGGCTGAGGCAAGAGGGTTACTGTCAAGATGGAGGCCAGCCTGGACTACATGATGAGTTCAAAGCCACCCTGAAGTACACAGTGAGACCCTTGTTTCAACACCCCCCCCACCTGCCCCGCAAAAAAGAGAAGAGAAACTTGTATTTAAAAAAATGTAGGGGACCCTTCACTGCACTTAATTTTGTTTCATCTTTAAATATAGATATTTGGAAATTATTCTGAGTAAAATTTACGAGTATTTATGAAATTGGATTTATTTTTCTTATACATTTTCTTTGGCCATAGACTTACAGAATAAGATTAAATAAGTTAGTTTCAGCCTTTACTGTTTAATTTACATCCATCTGAGCAAGTTTTGAATTTTAGGTAAGATAAAACTTGTACATATGTAAAGTACAGAGTTTAGACCCTTAATTTGACTGGTTGGGTTTTTGATTTTTGTTTTTTTTTTCTGCTGAGGATTGAACCAGGACCTTATGCTAAGCTGTGTCATTAGGCATTTTTATTTGTTTACTTTTGAAGTTAAAATTTTTTATTAGTACATGTTTGCATTACCTAATACTTACATTCTTTATGGGGAGTTGGTCTATGTACATAATATATCTTAATTCCTTTTTTCATCCCCTTCCACGTCCCTCCGGCCCCACTCCATCTCTTGATCCCTTCCTATTTGAGAAAACTCTGTCTCCCTACTTCCTGTTATCTATCTAGCTTTTATTTTGCTCTTTAAATTCCCTTTTTATTTTTTTGAGATGGTCTTGCTATGAGCCCTTGGTAATCTTCCTGCCTCAGCCTCCTGAGAGGCTGGGATTACAGGTGTGCACCACCATGTCTGACTCAAATTGAGCTTTTTAATGTTGAATTTGGCCCTCCCGTCCCCCTTTCAGATCACGTCTGAGGAGCACACCAGGCTGAATTTGTTCTACAGAGTTCCACCTGGCTTTCAAAACCTAGTGCAAGTGTTTGGTGCCTAAGTTGTTGTTTTTATGTCCATGTTTTCCTATTTCTGGTGCCTCCCTGATAGAAATTTTTGGCATACTAGTACTTGGGAATAGCTAGCTCTCCTCACATAAATTTAGTAAATTGGAAGCAGTGCTACTTTGACTTTGGCAGTGAACAGTAGAATGAAGGTTTTGAAATTGAAGGAATGTAGTCAACAGGCTGTGGATCTGTAATTTTAAAACCCAAACGTGTTTCTTCTGTGCTTTTCATGTAGGTGTTCCAGAGAGATGGGAATGATTTGCACATGACATACAAGATAGGACTCGTTGAAGCTCTATGTGGATTTCAGTTCACTTTTAAGCACCTTGATGGGCGTCAGATTGTGGTGAAATATCCCCCTGGCAAAGTAATTGAACCAGGTAAATCTTGATTTTATCTGATTGAGATTTCCTTGTATTACAGTTTCTTTTCATAGTGGGTAACTTTCAATGGAAGAGTATTGAGCACCTTTCTTGGGTAAAATTCTTACGTCATTTCCTCTTAAATAATAGGATGTGTTCGTGTAGTCCGAGGTGAAGGAATGCCACAGTATCGTAATCCCTTCGAAAAAGGTGATCTTTACATTAAGTTTGATGTGCAGTTTCCTGAAAACAACTGGATCAACCCAGACAAGCTTTCTGTAAGTGGCCTTTAAATTTAAGCATCTTGAATTTGGGGAAAGGGGGTTTGAGCCCGTGCCTCGCTGTGCAGCCCAGACTGGCGTTGTACTCACCATCCTCCTGCCTCAGCCCCATAGACATGTGACTGGGTAACCTTCATTTTGGTTCTGTTGCTAAAATGAGCTCACATAATTTTAAATGCAAATATTTATGTGATTAATGGGTTTTCCTGGTTATGAAATTGAGGATTGTTGATTTAAATGTCTATGGGGCCAAACAAGGAAGCTGCAAAGGAGTAAAACAGACTGGGTAAGGTGGCAGTGGGTGTCCTGGAACTCCCTGGAGAAGTATGACCCCCCTCCCCTGAGTAGGGCAAGAGGGGACCCACCCTCTGCATAGCTGATGATAGATGCAGGAAGGTATGGCTGCTGTGACATTTTCCAGTATTTAAATGTGGCAGCTAGTTCCATTGTTTTGTTTTTAGTCTATGATTCTACTCTTTTTTTGGTGCTGGGGTTCAAATTCAGGGCCTTGTGCTTGCAAGGCAGGCACTCTAACCACTGAGCTAAATCTCCAGCCCCATTGTTTTGTTTTTAATTTACACTGTAGATGGGTTGTGGAAAAGATGCCTGCAGATTGGGCCTGTGGGTCTTCAGTTTGTGATCTCGGACTTGAAGTGCAAAAATCAGTCACTTTTTTGTGACCTGAAAGAAGCATGCACCCAGACTGTATCAGGAGGAAAGTTGAAGAAAATATCGCAGCTAACCTCACTTTTGTTTGTTTTAATGAAGGAACTAGAAGATCTTCTGCCATCTAGACCGGAGGTACCTAACATCATTGGAGAAACAGAGGAGGTAGAGCTTCAGGAGTTCGATAGCACTCGAGGCTCGGGAGGTGGCCAGCGGCGGGAAGCCTATAATGATAGCTCTGATGAAGAAAGCAGCAGCCATCATGGACCTGGAGTGCAGTGTGCCCACCAGTAAACTCTGCAGACAAATTGCACAGGTGGATTTCCCTTCCACGTTTGCCCGATTTGTTCTCAGCGATCCAGCTGGAGTATGATCAATCCAGATGAACTGATGGACATCTGTTGGTCTCTGTGTAACTTTTAAAATTGGCATAGTATCTTACAGAGTGTATAATTTAAACTAACCACAAAGCTTTACATCTTCATTTCGACTGTTCTGTAGCAGAATAAAGCACTTGAAAGGAAACAAGACTCCCTTTCACACCTGGATTATAAGTTTCAGTCCTGGTATCTGTGCTTGATTTTTATCAGTTTCGTGTAGATTTTATGTTTCATATTTTAAATTCAGATCCCACATTGTAAAGTTTGTACAATTTGTCCTGAAGCTTTGTATTTGGCTGCACCTGCATAAGCTGCTACAAATAGAATACAGAATCTCATAGCCTGTATCTATCATTTAGATGCATGGAAAAATGGGCTTTGCACACAATGGGTTTGGAGCTGAGTGGGAACAATGGAAAAATTACATTAGCAATGGTTGTAAAGTTCTTTGGTTTGTTTTTTTTTTAAACCATCTTGTGAAAGGTGTCCGAAACTTGATAATAAAAAGCAGTTGGTGTAAATTATTCTTTGTGTCACATTTTTAGAAGGAAGAACATATTTTGAACTGTAAAATGTATTCTTAAAAGAATGTATCCTTAGTTCTGGTTTTTAAACAGCCTATAGAAACCCATTGGCCTGAAGCATATACCTCAGGCACCTGCCCATTTGTAGTTTTAAAAGACAAAATTTGGTAGAAACAGGCTTTATTGATTTCAACTAATGCTTTGTAGAGTCAAGGACATCTAAGTTATGTAACTCCTAAGTTATGATCCCGAACATCGGGGCTAGCCCAGGCCATTGTATCCTCCTCTCCCTTTTCAAAATAAGGTAATAGTGAATCAGTAGTAGAACCATGTTTGCATAGAACCTGTTAAATTGCTCTGTTTTCATTAAATGTTAAGTTAAAAGATGCTCTGTCTCCATTAAGTTGAATATTTGAAATTGGGGGAAGCATTGATATTTGATTTTCTATAATGTTTCATAGAAAAGTAAGACTCAGGCTCGTATGAGAAAAATCAGGTAAACTATGAAAAGGTGTTGTATTCTTCTTCATCTGAAACTACCTTTTCACTCCCAGAGTAGATATTTTTTGAACATGCTTATTTGAGGAAGAAGAAACATCATATGCACCTTTTACATTTGTAAAGCAACAGATGGGGAAAACTAAAACTAAAATCTTAGAATGTATTATGCCATCATGATCCTAAATATAGTATGTAGGTTTTTTCTGGATCTTTTGGAATCTTAATGAGAAAAGGTGTCCTGACACTGATCAAGGCCTGTGAGGTTTAAATTATCGCCCTATTTACTCTACCTCCATTGTACAAAAAATATTTTGCTACAAGCCTGGGCAAGATTCAACAGCATAGTAGTTTTGTATTCAAGGTTATTTCCCCACAACACTTTAAGCATAAGAAATGCAGTGGCAATATAAAGTTTGTAGCCTTTCCAATAAAGGTTTATAAAACAGTTGCTCAGTGTAGTCTTTCTTTGAGTTTCTACCTAGAATTTTTGCTAGAGCAAAGAACACTGTGAAAGAGGGCCAAAATACTGTTGGAACTGTCACTCCACTTGCTCTGCTGTGTAGTATACCTGTCTAAAGAGTACACATACATAGCATCACCACAGACTTTGGAACTGGTTTTTACATACCACAGAATTTACTGTATTTCAGTAGTCTGTCATATATTCATATTTATTTAACCACTAATTCTGGAACATTTCCACCATTCCAAAAAAGAATCCATGAATCCATTCCATTCTCTACCTAATTCCTTGTGCAGTTACTAATTGTATTTCTAAGTATTTAGATATTTTGGACATTTGTATAAAAGTTATGGCCTTTTGTAACCGGATAGTGTTCAAGTTTTACTCTTGTCTGTAACATTAGGACTCCATTCTTAATCCCAAATAATGCTCTATTTAGCTATACCATACTTTTTTTGGAGGGGGTTGCTAGGGATTGAACTTAGCCTTGTGCTTGCTTGACACTGAGCTAAATTAAATCCGCAACCCTATACCATAGATTTTACTTAGCCATTGAGCAGTTGGTAGACCCGGGTTGTTGGTTTTTTTTTTTTCCCATTTGGAAGCCATCATGAATAATGCCGATAATGAACATTGGTGTATTTTTGTGTGTTCTCAATTCATTTAGATACATAGCTAGGCATGGAATTGGGTCATATAGTAACTTTCAAACTTGTACAAGATGGCTGCACTATTTCATAATACCAGCGGTGTGGGAAGGTTCTAATTTCTTCTGCCAGCACTTAAATCATTGCGTATCATCATCCTGGTGGGTGTGAAGTCATTTTAAATTGCCTTTCCCTGATGTCTAATGAATGGTAATCTCTTTTCATGTATCTAAGTAGCCATTTGTGTATCTTCCTAATTCCCCTTTTCTGTTCCAGGATACCGTGTATTTGTTAGATCTGTGGGCCACTCTTCTACCATTTCTGACTTTCTTGTTGATGACCTAGTCACTTAGGAGGGATACTGGGGAGATATTTTGCAGACTAGCCTCGTCAAAATTTGTCTCTCTCAGACTGATGGAAAGTTTCTAACAGGACTAGTTGTATGAATCAATCAGTACAGTGTTACTTAAGTAGAACAGTTTACTGCTACATGTGATAAACTTTGTAAAAGTACATGTGTGAATGAATCAGTGAGAAATCTGACTCTCACCATCTGCCTTCCATTTACTTCATTGTTCAGTTCTTCTGTACATTCGATCCTTGACTTAGCGGTTTACATCCCGATAAACCCATCATGAACTGAAAATACTGTAAGTCGGAATGTACTTAATAGACCTAAAGTTCCTTAAATGTGCCCTAAACAACATTAACCTACTTTTGGGCAAAATCATCTAACACAAAGCCTGTTAAGCAATAGTGTTGCATAGCATGAAATACACATCCAGAAAATGCTAGCAACAACATATGGCAGACTTCTGTAATCCCAGCATTTGGGAGGCTGAGGCAGGAGGATTGACATAACTTCAAGGCCAGCCTGAACTATACAGTGAGACCCTGTCTCAACAAAAAATGCTACCAACAAAGTATGCTAGGTAGAGCCAGCTCACCCGCGAGATCACATTGCTGACAGCTGCGGTTCACTTGCTGCCCGGCGTCATGAGAATATCACACAACGCCTTGCCCAGAGAAAGAGCAAAATGAGAGGTATGCTGTCTACTGAATGCGTTCAACTTTGGCACCTTAAAAAATAAATTGGGCCATCATAAGAGGGACCACTGGTACATGTATAGCAGTGTCAGAAATTTTAATTCACACCCACACGGAAGCAACTTTTATGAACCAGAGGACTGTGCTATGTGTAGCTCCCTGTGCTTTTGATTTCCTGGATGCCACTTCAAAGATACAGTACTTAGGGAGCACTTTCGTTGTGGGGGTCTGGGCCTTTTTAGGTTCTCACTGTACGGAAGAGAGAATTGGTTAAGGCAAGTACAAATAGTAGTGTGGCTTCACGTTTCTTCAAGGTAGGAAGAGAAGTAAACTCTGCAGAGTGGTGCGAGCCAGTTAAGGCAGGAAAAGCAGCTCTGCAGCGCACAGAGGGGGCCACTGAGGACGAGCTGTGGCCACGAGATGAGCGGCCACCATTCGCATCTCTGTTCTGATGTCAGACTGGGGCCTCCTATCAAAAACCTGCTTGATCTTGTGCCAGAAGAACTGAAGACAGTGGTACCGGGTGCAGGGCTTGGAAGCTGTTTGCTGTGCACTGGAGAGCTGCAGGAGTCAGTCGCAGGCCGAGGCCTGGAACTCACTGCAGGGTCCAGTGTGAGGCCGTGTTGAAAAGCAGAGGGGTCTGCTGGCAGTGCTGAAGTCTCCCCTGGACGCCTGAAGGAATCGCAGACAGATGTCCAAAGGCGATGGTGAAGAGCAGCGCTCCTCTGAAGACAAAAAGGGAAGACTGCTTCCTTCATTCTTCTTTCATCTTGTCCAGGCTACAGGCCTATTGGATGGGGCCACCCACACCTAGGTCTTCCCTCCTCCGTTGCGGACTACGTGTAGACATACCCAGAGCTTACTAATCCGCTAGGCAGTTCTTTCTCAGAAGTCTACCAGAGGACACAGATTTAGTCATGGCGAATTTGTAGGTACCTGCTGAGGAGATGCGCGTACTCTTGGTGAAACGTTGGCTTAAAGAGGGTCCAGCACCAAGCCTTAAACACTAATCCTGATGTCACTGGGAATTGAGTTTGCCCCATGGGCGACTGATGGCAGTTGGGCTGGAGTCTCCAAGGTCCTGGCCTTGCCCGAGTGTCCAAAGGCTGAGTCTAGAGAGCTCGTCCAAAGAGTTGGGGTGTTTCCCATGACGGTTCTCAGACACGCCTGTATTAATGTGGCGTGACAGGACAACATGGTGACACCCCACCCATCCTTTTCTCGGCCCACTGGTTTAGGGATGTATGTCTTACAGCTGCAACTCCTCAGGTTCTCGGTCCTTTCCGGCTTGGTCTGGGACATCAGTTGGCATCTGACAATGTTGGCTCTTCCCTGTGTATCCCAGTAGTCTAGAGATGTCCACCATAATGGCCCTACAACAGGGATTTATGTTTGGAATGCTGCCTTTCTTGCTATCAAAGAAGATTCAACCCTTTGTCAGACTCTTGTCACAACTGAGGCTGCGTGACAGGCCTAGTGGCGCACGCCTGTAGTCCCGGCACTGGGGAGGCTGAGGCAGGAGGATCACAATGAGTTTGAGGACTGCCTGGGCCCCACAGGGAGTTCAAAGCCAGCCTGAACTACATAGCAAGACCCTGTCTCAAAAACAAAAACCCCAAAAGCCAAAGAAACACTGAGGCTACAGAGGTAGGAGAGTTCCAAGACTTGGAGGTCAGAGAAGCAGCGCTCCACTGTCTGGCTCAGCATCATTCCTGTGGAAAGCCCCTGGTGGCTTACCTTTCCAATGGCTCCTGTGTCAGAGACGCCCACGGTTTCCTGATCTTTCCTCATATGTCCTAACAGAGGACCACTGACTACATTTGCTCAACATAAAATTTCTCAAGGCCTCCTATCAAGATACTTGGTGAACATGAAACTATTAGAATAGTACATGTTTCTGTTTGAACAAGACATTCTAAAACATTACTAATATATTACTGTGGATGAACATTCTGCTAAATTGATCACATGTTTACACCCATGATGTTGTATGAGTTCAATGAATGAAAAAACATACCCATCTTAACAACAGTAAGGCCATCTGGAGAGTGAGTGTATCCATAACATACTCTCATACCGTTGAAACTCCAGGGGTCTTGGCTAGTGAACAGTCATGGGGCCAGAGAGCTGCCTAAGAAGTCAGAGTGAGCACAAAGGATTGTAAAAAAGAACACCTCAGCCAGACATGGCCTATAATCCCAGCATGCTTGGGAGGCTGAGGCAGGAGGACTGCAAATTCAAGCCCAGCCTGGGTCAGTTAGGTTACTTAGTGACTTATGGAAACCCTGTCTCAAAATAAACAAAAAAAGACTGGTGATGTATTTCAGTGTGAAGGCCCTGAGTTTAAACTCTTCCAGTACCACGAAAAAAAAAATTTAAACACAAGCTCCCTAGCCTGCTCTGTGTCATTCTTTAAGGTCTTTGGTTTGAGACTCCAATAAGCAAAATCACAGAGAATCTCTCAGTTCTATCCACACTGACTGGATTCCTGGCCCAGGCTAGTCATTTCACATCCTTTTTCTGCTTGAAAAGGACAAAAAGGCAGATAATGCATGAGGCAAACCTAGCAGAATTTTATTAGAACCTAGCCATGCTCATTCTTTTACACACACACACACACACACACACACACGTGTGTGTGTGTTTTTGCAGTGCTGAGGATCAAACCCAGGGCCTCGTGTGCATACAAGGCAAGTGCCCCCCACTAAGCTAACTTCTGCCCCTTTTACATATCTTCTGTACTGCTCTCATGGAACAAGAGCAGTTTGGGCAGTTGCAACAGATCCCGTATGTTTTAGTTCATTTTCTGTTACTGTGAAAAATACCTGAGAAAATCCACTTAAATGAGGTTTATTTTGGTCCATTATTATTTTTTTCCCTAGTCCTGGGGATTGAACCCAGGGCCTTCACATTCACATTGAGTTATATCCACAAGTCTTTGCGGGGGCAGGGGGCTGCTGCTGAGGAATCAAACTTAGGGCCTTGCGATTGCCAGGCAAGTGCTCTATCACTGAACTAAATCCTCAACCCCTCCAAGCCTTTTTTTTAAAGACACAGGTTCTCACTAAGTTGCCCAGGCTGAACTCAAACTTGCCTTAGCCTCCTAGAGTGCTGGGATTACAGGTGTGTGCCACGAAGCCAGGCTAGGCTCATGGTTTGGAGGTTTCAGTCAATGGTTGTATGGCCCCTTCACTTTGGGTGGGTGGTGAGGCAGAACATCATGGCAGAGAGCACACAGAGCAAAACTGCTCATCTGGTGGCAGAAAGCAAGGACAGAGAGAGGAGGGTCTGGGGTCTCTGTACCTCCTTCAACCCCCATGGCCTGGCTTCCATTAGGCTCCACCTCCTAAAAGTTCCACCTCCTCACAATAGCACCATATACCAACACTTCAGCAATAGCATTCGGAGGACTTTTAAGACCCAATCCTGGGGTTGGGGATTCAGCTCAGTGGTAGAGTGCTTGCCTCGCAAGCGCAAGGCCCTGAGTTGTTCTATCCCCAACACCCAGCACCCCAGCAACCCCCAGCCCCAAATCTCACCCTTGCTGAGTGCGGTGGCACAGGCCTGTAATCCCAGAACTTGGAAAGTTGAGGGAGGAGGATCGCTGGGAGTTGGAGGCCAGCCTGGGTTCCATAGTGAGTTCAAGCCAGCCTGGACTACACAGACCCTGCCTCAAAAAAAAAAAGTCTCTTTACAGGAAATGTTTGCTCATTTGTGCTCTAGGGATGATAATCTTACCGACCCCTCCCCTTATGATTTAAAACTATCCTGCAATCCATCAGCTAATAAATTCCTCTTTTAGTTGAGTTTTCTGTCACAAAGCAACCAGTTGAGTGCTCCCTGACACAAAGCAAGGCCAACACCAGTCGCCCTGTCTCCTGGCGCAGTTTAAACACGTGCCTAGAGCAGTGTCCGTTTTCCATCGTAGGCAGACAGCGGTTATGTTCCTTTTATCAGAAGCTTCAAATTATTTTCTGTCAACAGGATCAAATGTTTGAAAAGATGAGTTTCCCAGAGAATGCCAGGTTGTGTCGCCATCTGGGGACGCCTTACTGAGGTGCGTACTAACAGCAGAAGAGGAGGTGAGCGGGCAGCGTGTGGACCAACATGCTCAGCAGGACGGAGTCTGCTCTTGCCCGTCTGGGGACGTGGGCTGTGCCATTCACAGCCAGCTAACTTCACGAAAGGTTCTGTACACACCAGGTATCTCAGAATATCTGAATAGTGTTTTACATGTTACATAGTATGAAATTCACAACAACCTGAAAAGTAGAAATTATGATAGCCCCAGTTTACAGATAAGAAAGTCAAACTTCAGAGATGCTTTGGGATTTCAAGCCAGGTGTGGTGGCTCACGCCTAACTCCAGTATCTGGGAAGCTGAGGCAGGAGGACTGCAAATTCCAGTCAAGCCTAGGCAACCCGGTGACCCTGAAACCTTGTCTCAAAAAATAAAAAGGGCTGGGATGAAGCACAGTGGGAAGGCTCTGAGTTCAATTTCCAATACAATAATTAATCCAGTTTAAAAGGAGCTGTGGAAAGTTCGCTTGGCTTGTAAGTGATGAAGAGGGGGTTCCAACCCAAGTCCAAAAGTCAAAGCCATGTTCCTCAGCACAGCGCCCGTAAAACCAAGCCAGCAAGCCTTGTAAACGCAGTAATTTCCCTCCATCCTTCCAGGAAAAGTGCCGAGCCCCGGTCTGATGGAGCTGCCCCGAGCCGAGCCCCGGGGCAGGGTGTGCCGGGCCCAGTAGTGACCCGCGCTGCGGCCCTTCTAGGTAAGTGACTCGCCGCATTAGTGGCGGCATTAGTGGCGGCGCCGGGGTGTCGCGTGTCCCTCGTCCCGAGCTTGGAGGAGGCGCTTAGCGGCTGCGGTGCATCTCAGCGTGGAGCCGCTTGCCTAGCTTGTGCAAAGCACTGCGCACCCCAAGAGAAAAAAAAAAGACTTCACCAGAAGGGCTCTGGACTTTGAAGGGAATGGCGCTTCGGACGCTCGCTCGAGCATCACTAGTCCACACATCGAAGAACGCAGGGCGCGGCGGGCTCTGCCGAGAACGCCCCGGGGCCGGCCTGGCGCCGCCGTGAGCTCCGGCCGCTTGCAGGTGGGAGGGACCCGCACCCCCGCCAAGGGCAGCGCGCAGGCCACCGGCTTCCGGCCGAGTAATTCTCTTCCTTGACTTTAAGGACATTAGGGCAGAGCAACAATCATTACGAGACTATTTGTTGAAAAATGACTTATGATCGGGAGAAACTGGAAATAACTTGAACACGCCTGGCTGAGTTCAAACCGGGTGTGGTGGTGCACGCCTGTCATCTCAGCGCTCAGGAGGCTGAGGCAAGAGGATCGCCGCCAAATTCGAGGCCAGCCTGAACTATATAGCAAAATCTCGTCTCAGAAAACCAAAAATAATAATTTCAGTCTCTGGAGCACTAGATTGTGTTTTGAATTAGATAAACCTAGGAAAAGACTTTGTTTTTCCAGTGCTGGGCATCGAACCCAGGGCCTCACCCAGTCTAGGCAAATGGTCTATCACTGAGCTGCATCTCCAACCCAACAGAAAGGACTTACTGATCCACTGAAAGACCGAGAGCGCAGCACATCTAAGAGGAAGGCAGGTCCCTTTTTTTGGAGGAGAAGAGAAAACTCCCTGGAGATGGGCAGAATGAGTCCAATCCACACTGCAAGATGGTGACTACAACCGCTGTTTCAAGGTAATAGTAGGTGTTGAGTGACTTTTCGTGTCAGTAGCTGCAGATGTATTCATCTGGATTGACAATTACATACATATTCCTTCGAAGAGATACAGTAATCCCTTATTAATGGATAGCAAGACACTCCTATCACCACCATCAATTTCTGTTATGGTCAACAGTACTAATAATAACATCATTCATTATCCATGTTAATGGATACATGTGGTGGGAAAATGTCTCCCACATGTGGGAAAAAGTCTAGGATACATTCCTAGAGGTGGAATTTCTAGATGAAAGGATATATACAGTCCCCCATGAAGTCTGTTGAATTGGAATTTGCAATGATGTGTACAATGAGAGGATAGTTCTATACGTTTGGACAAATGAATACATTAGTGTAATTGACGGATCTACAAAAATTAGGGAACAGGAGAAGTTTTCGGGTCTGAAATTACCAGACCACCTAAATAACTAAAAACTTGGAAAATATATATGAAATAATAGTTTTCAGACATTCAACTAGCCAGCACCACACAGTGTTCCTGGAGAGATGAGGAACTAATGAAGGGTGCTAGCACCATCCTAGCTTTCTGCCCGGGGAGAGTTTACAGGCCTAGCAATAGCAAAGGACCTAAAAAGACTTCCTATAAAAGGCTTGGAGGATATACTTCCTCTGGGTCAATACCTAGGTCACAAAGGCACTGCTGGGTCATAGAGTAGATATATGTTTAATCTTGTAAGAAACCACTAATTTTCCAAAGTGATTGCATTATTTTTTTATTCCTACTAGTAAGATTTTGATTATATTATCAACCTTTTTTATTTCAGGCATCCGAGGATCTTAGTGGTTTCGTTGTTGTGGTGGTGGTGGTGGTGGTGGCAGTAATGGGAATCAAACCAGGGCCTCACACATGATAGGCAATGGTCTGCCACTGAGCTATGCTCCCCACCCTGACCTCGAATTCACCGTAGTCCCCCTGCCTCGGCCTCCCAAGTGCTGGGATTATCATTGTGCTGGGTTTATTTTTTGATACACATCTCTCTAAATTGCTGCTGCCAGCTTTAAATTTAGATCACTGTGCCTTAGCCTCCCAAGTAGCTGGGATTTATAGGCATGCACTTACCTGCCCAGCTCCCTAAAATTTTTATTTTTAAATTTTTTTGTTTAATTTTGAGACAAGGTATCACTATGTAGTTCAGGCTGGCCTTGAACTCACAGCAATCCTCCTGCCTCAACCTCCCAAGTGTTGGGATTACAGGCGTGCACCCCCACCTCTATCTGCCTTCCTTTCAATGATTGGTGATTTTTAGCGTTTTCTCATGTGTGTATTATATACCTTTTTTTGTGAAGTGCCTGTTCATATCTTTCCTCTATTTTTAAAAATTGGATTGTCTTTGTTATTGAAGTGTTGAAGAGATTATATTTATATCTATCAATATTTGACATAAGTATTTTATCTAATTTATGTTCTGTGTCTTGTCTTTTTACATTTTCTTGGTGTCCACTGAAAAGCAGAAATTCTTAATTTTGATGAACACTAATTTATCATTTTTTTCTTTTATGACGTGTCTTTTTTTAATCCTAAGAAATATTTACCTACCTTAAAGTTGCAAAGATCTTATGTTTTCTTCTAGAACCTAGAAACTTTCTAGAACTTTTGTAGTTTTAGCTCTTAAATTTTAGATCTGTAATCCGTCTAAAATTCTGGATTCATTATTAGACACTGACGTTCATTTTCCCTGCCTACAGCTCGTGTAATCCCAGCAGTCGGAGGCTGAGGCAGGAGGACTGTGAGTTTGCGGCTAGCCTAGTCTACATATGAGACCCTGTCTCAGAAAACAAACCAAAACCAAAAAAAAAAAAAAAAAAAGCTTCAAATATATGTGTGCACTCGTACACACGCACGCACATGTGTGGTTTATATTGTTTCACTGTTGTCCTTTCTTGGATACCAGACGGTCTGTATTTCTGTAATACTGTAGTTTTTTGTTTTTGTTTTTTCTCAGTACTGGGGATTGACCTCAGGGCCTTCCTACTGAGGTTCCCCCACCCCGCGCTCCCCTTTTTAAATTTTAAATTTTGAGACAAGGTCTCGCTAAGGCACGAAGTTGCTCAGGTTGGCTTTGAACTTGCGCTCCTGCTGCCTCAGTCTCCCTGAAGCCCGGCGCATCGCTGAGGTTGCAGACTCGGCCTTGCGGGTGCTGACCGCCGGGCGGCCCGAGCGCTCTCGCCCTCCAGCAGCAGGGGGCGCCAGCCACCCTCTACGTCCCGGGCCGCGCCGGCTCCCTGCCGCCGTCCCTGGGTGAAGGGCACGCCGGAGTGCGGGCGGCGCTCGGAGGACGTCTTGCGCGTTAGCTCTCTGCTGCTCTCCAGAGAACGTGAGAGTCCATCTGGGGAAGGGGCTGCCCTCGGCTCAGCGTCTCGGAGGACTGCGCTACCCGGCCCTGCGCCCGGACCCTGCGGACCGCCGGGATCCCCGCTGCAGCGCGGCAGAGACGCCGCGGCTCAGCTCACGGTGTTCCCGAAAGCTCGGAAGATCTTGTCGCTGGGAATAGGGTGTGATAATAGCAGCAAAATGATAGCTAAATCCCACCCTTAGTGTTTACTAAGGGTCAGCCTGGGTCTTGCCTACACCGCCCCCCGTCAAGATGCCACCTCTGCGGCCACAGCCCAAGCAGCAGATTGAGGAAAAGGCAAGCAGAGAAGGGGCACAGAGTGGACGAGGGAAAGCGCCTCGCCGCGGCCATAGGACACTCCCATAGATGTCTGCTCAGGTGTCTGATCACGCACAGCTGTATGGGGAGATGGACGTGGAGACTTTATTTACCAAGCTCTTCCGCATTCGCAGGTTTGGTTTTCCATCGTGTAGGAGCATCCTGTTTTCTTGAGTGGGGTCTTGACAACCAATATTTGTCATGGAGGCACCTGGGGTAGTGACATACGCCTGCAATCCTAGAGGCTGAGGCAGGAGAATCAGAAGTTCAAAGCCAGTCTGCAACTGAGTGAGGCCTCATCTCAAATTAAAATTTTTAGAAAGGGGCCTGGGATGTAGCTCAGCGGTAGAACGCCCAGGTTCGACACCCAGTACTGTGGGAGGGAAGGAAGGGAGGGAGACTGGGGGTTATTTTAAAGTTAGAAACTTAGAAATGACAAACAGTAGCTAACCTTAACCGTAAAAGACCAAAGGATCGCAAAGGTCTTTGGGGAAAGACTTGACCCGTGTAAATACCAAGGAGTGCAAGTGATTCCTGTTCCTAAGGGCGCCAGCCCGTCAAGACGGACCTGTACCAAAACCGACAGGACCAGACCTGAGGAGGTGGGTCCAGTTGAGCACACACTTTTTACGATGATAGTAAAACTAGACCAATGCACTTCATATTTCAGAAGCTGTGACTTAAGGAATAAGTTACCACTGCCAAAAAAAGACCTGTGTACTGGGGTTAGCAGAGTATGTTCGAAAGTGTTAAAAGTGTTGGAAATTGTCCTCACTGTCTCTAAATGTCGTTTGCGTAATAGATCTGGCGTGCCAATGGCATATTTTTTCAATTTCAACATTATCAAAGATACTTGAGGAACATGCTCGACAAGTGTAGCTACTTGCTAGGAATTATGCTAAATCACACACACCTCATACACACACCCGTTTAACTCTCAGGTTTATTCTATTACCCGGGAGTGGGTATTATTAACTCCATTTTACAGACAATAACATGGTGGACCAACAGCTCTCCTAAATGCTACAGCCAAGGTGCTCCCACGGCCTGCCCCACCTTAGATTCTGCCCTTGGGCCAAGTCCCTTTGCCAGCCTGCTGCTGGGGCCTCGGTGAAGGTGTGTTCAGTGCCCTGACGGGTTCGTGGGAAATGCCCACTCCTCTGAAGGCTCCACAGCAACCCAAACACAAATGGGGAGAAATACCCTCTTTATTTGTGTAAGAATATTCTTCATGCAGCATTATTTTTAAAATTCAAAGCCACGCATAGTGGTGCGTGCCTGTGATCCCAGCACTTGGGAAGCTGAGGCAGGAGAATCACTGTTGTGTTTGAGGCCAGCCTGATCTACACAGCAAGATCCTGTCTCAAAAAAAAAAAAAAATCAAGAACTGCCCAAAACTTAAATGATTAATTAAATGCACCAGTAGCTAAATGATGAACATTCCTAGAACTGATGAAATAGTTCATGGGAACTGTTCATCAGGCATTTTTATTTAATGTTCTAACATTCAGCAGGGAGGTTAGTATCAGCAAGTACACACACACACGCACACCTCTCCCACGTGAAATAGCAGGAAAAGGACAGTAAGAATATACTCCCAGAGTATGAGGAACTTGCTTGATGAACTCTGGCCAGATGATTACACTGGGTTTCACGTTTTTCCCCTTGATTTTTGTCTTTTAGTTTTTCCACGTGAACGTATTTGCTGGATAATCTGAATTTCTTTCAGAATGTAATACTTTTGTGTAATGTACCCTGTTGCACTCTCTGCTCTTGTTCTATTCATCACTAGGATTCCAGATCCATTTTCTTTTTTGGGGGTGCGGTGGTGGGGATTGAACTCAGGGCCTTGCGCTTGCTAGGCAGGCACTTTACAACTGAGCTAAATCCCCAACCCTAGTTGGTATTTTTATTAGGCTCTGTATGGATCCCCAGCCACAGAGGACTGAATCTGGGGCCTCACACACGTAAGGCCTCTCCCACTGGATCCATCGCTAAAGTTTAAATTTTAGTACTGTATCCTCAAAAGGACTTCAGAGGATGCCCCCACAGTCACACTGGAGAAAAGGCAGGTGAAATGGGGAGGAAACAAAAAGGATGGCTCACTTCAGTCCAGCACACTGAGCTGTCTGGTGGCCATTCCGTCTGTAGGCCCCTTGAGGACAAACCTTAGCTTTCCACACTCTGAGGAAGTCCATGGCTCACACTGGGTCCTGCTGGGACATCTGCTGAAGACGTCCTAAGTGTGGCTACAGCACAGTGTATGCTGAAAATAATCTAGAGTAACAACTGTCTTCCCTAACAGATTTACTGTGCAACAAATGATGCCGAGTTTCCTTCCCAGTCAAGGTCTGTGTTCCCACGTGGACCCGGGTGTGCAGTGAGGAAGGAAGCAGCAGAGGGCGCCTGGAGTCTCCTTGCTTACCGACCAGCAAGGTCCCTATATCCCTGTCCGGCAAATGAGGTCTGTTGGTGCAGCTCCACCGCCAACCCACTTTCCTCTGGGAGTGGCTTCTCTTCCCGGAGTGTGATGGCTCCAGCAGGACCAGTGAGCCCAAGACCCTTCTCTACACACAGGGCCAGCAAAGCCGTCCATTCTCCTGGGCCACTGAGCCTGGCGCAGGGCAGGGCGCGTGCACGGTCGGAGTCCTCCGTCGGGGTCTTCCCGTGTGTGCACTTAGCAGAGTGAGCTTCAGCTTGGGTAAAGCCACCTTCCCTCCCAGGGGCAGAAGACAACGCGTGTCTCTTTGCTGCTAAGCTGCTTTGAGTAGATTCCTAACAGTTCCAAGACAGACAGTCCTAATTTTTTGTGTATTTTCCAAATTTTCCTTAATAAAAACAGGAATTTTATTTTTGGCGGAAAAATGAAGGGAATCCCTCTACCCGCCCATACTTCCCCATCAACCCCTGTGAAGACAGGCTTATTTCACTTCTACCAGAAAGCCACTCTATGTTCATTTTAACATCTTATTTCAAGGAATCCACGAAGTTTTCCCATCTCAGGTGACAACCCCCCACCAAAACAACAACAAAAACCCCACAAAGTCCTTGCAGCTCAGAGCCGGGAGGGTTGCACCCATGAAGAAATGGAAGCTGAGCCACCAAGACTGGTTTGCAGTGTTTAGGAAGAAAGGCTTGTCATTGTGCTATGAACATATATCACCAAGAGTAATGATCTAATAAAGTTAGGCCGCTCGACTTTATCTTTTAAACAAGGAGAATTTATTGTTTAGAAATTTCCAGCAGAGCTATCATCCAGTACCTTTGTCAGGAGAGGCCTGTGAGAACTGAGACGGGAAAACAGCCCTGGGTGGGTTTCTGTTTTCTCTTCCCGAAAACTTCACAGGGCAGGACAGAAACAAGCAGCGAGGCCTCCCGGACGTGCGGTGAGGGGCCACCAGGCCTGGTGGGGTACCGGCTCCCGGTGTCACCCACGCACAGGGCGGACAGCAGAAACTGCACAGGTATGCCCTCAAGGCGAGACCCCAAAGACAGCTTTCTGGGGTGATGCTGGAAGAGGAAAGGCATCAGAACAGAATCTGCAGAGACTAGAATCTGTCATGATAGGCAACCGACCTTGGGTGAACCTTCCCAACCAGCTGACCTCATTATGACTTGACTTTAGAAGCAAACCAAGTGTATATGGCATCTTTTAAAAAATCATGTAAACGTTGCAAAGTTTTTAGGGGTTATTCATAATCCGAAGAGGTTTATAAAAATTACTGGACTTGTTAAGACTATAAATACTAATCCCTTCCCTCATGAAAAAGCAATTGTTACAAAAATATAAAAAATATTCTAGCTTGTACTATTTAACCTTCCACAAGAAATCTCATGGCTCTGGGACACATCCTGGTTTGTACACCATACAGTAAGCACAAGCACAACTTTTTCAATGTTTTAAGGAAGGAAAAGTTCCAAAACATTCCCTTTTGCTATTTGAGACTGTGGCTGCTTTCCTCACAGGGATAGTAATGCTAGTGAGGACAGCTTGATGTTCGACTGCATTTCCCTGTGTGGACCCAGCACGGAAATCGGCAGAGGAAGCTGCTTTCCACCCTCTCCCGCTCCTTCGGTCCCACTTTGGGAACTGCTGGGTCCCCAGACTCCTGATCTGGTCACAACCTCCCTCATTTCCCACTGGCGAAGGCAGATATGAGAGGGGCAGGGCCACTGTGAAGGGGATGAGCGTCCTCTGCCCGCTGCTCCCCACGACACCGGGTTCCAGGAGTGTGGCGGGGTGGCGGGTTTGCTAATGCAGGCAAGCTGCATGCTTGTGGATGCTGCCGTGCTGTCCAGAGAGATGACTGGGGCCGCCTGGCATTGTGCGCAGAGTGGGGCGGGGAGGCAGCAGTGGGGACGAAGGGGAAACACTACATGAAGCAAAAACACTTCAGTAAACTTCGAATCTGACTGCTCTCACTCCTCCACTGCAGCCTGTCTACCAGGAGCTCTGGCCAATTTCAGTTATGAAATGGACCAAGTTCAGTTTGAAACATTTCAAGAAACTACAGGGGCTGGGCTGTTGGTCACCTCCTTAAGGATCCCCTCGTGGCTGAGGGTGGTTTCAGTCTCGCCTTGTACCTGTGGCCACCGGCAGGGGGCAATGTGTACAATGGCTCGGTCAAGCCCCGGAGAGAAAACTGCCCCTGGGGAGCCAGGGGGATGATCCACAGGTCACCAGGTTGAACCCCTCCATGTAACTGGCACATGCCTGGGCTAACCTGGGTCTGAAGTCCAAGGAGATGTCTCGCACCAAGGTCTCAGCCTAAGCAGATTCCATTCCCGAAGCCCTTGGTGTACAGAGTCCGTGGTGCCTCTATGCTGCTCAGAGTGGAGACTGGGCTCAGGCCGCAGCCCGGCTCACCGCCACGCCTCCCTGCAGGACCTCTGACCTTGGCTGCAGCCCCTGGTGCCACCAAAACCTGCCCCGGCGTCCTGTCCTACCCGGGTGCCTCATCGTTCTTGTCCGAGACGGCCTGCCCGTCTCCAGGTCACAGTGAGGGACAGTCCCTGAGGCCCTACTGGATTCCAGGCTCTACTGTTTGAAGGACTAGATTTTCACACCACTAAGGGTTTTATTTCACAGGTCATGTTGGTCAATTCTGTGTGCAGTCCTCACTGCAGTTAAATCACACGTTTCCCAACACCTGCTTGTTTCTCCAGGTCTGAAACACCTCACCCAACACAGCCTGTTTAGCTGAAGCCCAAAGAGAACTTTCCAAAAGCAGCAACAACAGATGACTCAGAGAACTCTGGCCACACCCGCCGAGCAATCTCCTCTACTTTGGTCACATCGCAAAATCAGGGCCTGTGAGACATCGTGAGTTCACGTTTGCTCCCAACATCAAGGCACAAAGAAAGGAATCTCCTGTGCAAAATGACATGAGCATGACCGGCGACCTCAGGGGCTGAGGCAGAGTCAGGGGAGGCGGGGCGGGTGTCTGGAGGGAGCCGAGTGCGGCGCTCTCAGGCGTACTTCTCCAGGAACTTCATGTGGAAGTCCTTCACCTGCCGGAGCACCGTCTTCAGCTTCTCCACCGGGGGCAGGATGGTCATTCTGTTGGAGAGAGCATGTCAGCCAGGCTGGGCGGGGAGGGGAAGGACTGAAGCCAGCGGGTCATCTTGCTGTGCTAGGAACGGAGATGGGCTGAGGAGGGTGGGCCAGTGCTGTCCCTCCAACAGTTTGAGCCCTGGCAGTGCCTGGCACTTCTTACACTCCTTTCACCCCTATTCATACATTCACTCGCTCATTTGAAAAGGGTTTTGCTGTTGCCCAGGCTGGCCATGAACCCCTGGGCTCTAGTGACCTTCCTGCTTCAGCCTCCCAAGTAGCTAGGACTATAGGTGTGCACCAGTGCCAACAGGTGTAAACAAAGGCAAAGATGGGGGCAGCATTTAGGCTTGCTCGGGTATGTTCACCCATTACTGAAGGCCTGTGCCACATTTGAATTAATGCACAGAACTTTCTAGAGCATGTTCTGCAGCTATAGAGAAAGTGTTTACTCCTGCTGGATGGGAGTTCAGTTTTTGTTTTTTAATCTCCAGCAGTCAGTCGGACAGTGAGACCACCTCATTCATAGCTCTCCTTCTGACGGCTTTCATTCCCAAGTCACTGTGGTCAGCCAGCCTCCCCCCCCCGGCCCTGACAACCGGCTCCCTAACCCTTGGGGCAGCCCTCTTGAGGACACTGCTCTTCTTGTGGTGCTGGGGATGGAACCCAGGCCTCACATTTGGAACGCACTCTACACTGACCCAGACCGCAGTGCCACATTTGAGCAGGCCATGCGTCACAGCGGTGGGGCTGAGATGCACAGACCGAGCAGATCCCACCCACAACCTAAGTGAAGACATTTACGAGCTCCACGCATGGAGAAGACACTGTGTTGCGTATCCCAGCCTCCCTGGGGAGCCCTGGCTGAACGGTGCAGCCCTCGGAATCCACATCCCATCCCCGGAGCGCTGGCCAGGGAAGGGCCTCTCGGGAAGAGGTGCCAATCCCACCCTGTGTCGTTTGGGACTCCCAGCAGGCTACAGTCCATGGTGCAGCCACCAAGTCCCTGCTGTGTGCTGTTAGCATGGAAGTTTAAAGGAGGCAGGAAATAAGTAAATGCGCTCCTGGGGACACTTCTCTGTGCCATGACAGATGAAGGCAGCAGAGTGGGAGACAGTTGCTGAGGAAGCCTCTCAGAGGAGACACCCTGGGCACAGGAGCGGTGCATGTCTGCGGCTGGAGAACAAAGGTGAGGTGGCTGAGCCGTACTCGGAGAAGGGCAGAGGCTTTTCTCCTCTCAGTCCTGAAGCCAGCCTGCGCTCCAGCTGGGGAGCACAAGTTTTGCTGGACAAACCCACGGCCAGGTCCCTTGGTGTGGAGAGGGCATCGTACCTGAAGTGGTAGGTGCCCTCCCTCTGCCCAAAGCCACTGCCGGGCACAACGCAGATGCCAGTCTCCTCCAGGAGCTTCATGCAGTAAAACATGTCTGGAGCCATCTTATGGGCCTGTGGGAGCAAGGCAGAGCTTAGAAGTGATCCCTAGTTTCATACTGTACAAACACACCACTGAAAGCTCAATGCTGAACATAACCTGAAAGGCAAGTTATCTTTCCTGTAGCAGGGCTCTTCCCGTTCCCCTGCCGCATGACCAAGCAGGACAGCGAGACGCTGCTGGGAGCTGGCTTGGGAACCAGAAGTGAAGGCTCCTGTGGGCCATTCAGAGGGGGCGATGCTGCTGCCCCACACTGGGCAGAGCCAGCCGATTTCGTGAACCCCATTCCCGGTGGCTGTTTTATAAGCACTGTGGGTGGCCTCTCTGAAAACAAGGTCTGGGGTCGCCTCAGTGGGCCTTCAGGGGACAAGCGTCTCTGGGGTTGCTGCTGACAGTGCTTCTCACACTGGTTTGCACAACAGTCACCAGGGAACCTGTTAGATGCAGATGCTTCCACACGTCAGGATAGAGCCTGGTTCTGAAGTTTAACAGGTATGCAGCAGGCTCTGGGTGGGTGCAGACACTTCAGAAACACTGCTCTGCCTGGATCCTCAAAGTGGGGTCTGCACCACTCTCTGAGAATTTGGAAATGTAGACTCTCGAGCTCCAGTAGGCTCAGGGAACCAGAATTGGCATTTTAACAAGACTCCAGGTGACTGGTGTACGTGGACATGTTTGGGAAGCGGTTGGGGAGGCAACAGCTCTGTAGCATCATGTGAAACATCCCCCAGGGCAGCTGTGTTAACAGAACCCAGATAAGCCGTCTTGCCCTCGGCCAGCCTCACATTTGCACGATGGCCCAGCACACTGCAGCTGCTGCCACAGCTCCTGCCGCCGACACTGCCGCCAGGGCCATCTTTCTTTCACAGTAAGCGGCACCCAGCTAAGAGGTCCACAGAGCTCAGAGCCCTGAGGGCCAGCGCCTCTGCTCCCCAAGGCAACAGCAGCCCCAGATCCAGCTGTCTCAAGAGAAGCCTTCGAGAGGGACCCAGCCCGGCCGCACCCAGACCTGAGCTGCTTCCACAGCCTTGGTGGGAATGAAGATCCGAGGAAAGGCATACATGGCGCCCTGCAAGGGGTTGCAGTGAATTCCTGGGACTTCATTAAACAGGTCTTCTGTCAGCTTCGCTTTTTTGGCCAGGTTGCCTAGGACGGACTCCTTCTCCTGTGAAAGACGGAAATCATCGGGGTCAGCATCTCTGGATGAGGCCTGGCCCCAGCCACTGGAGACCACTCCCTCCATGCATGGTGACTGATTGATGAGGACAAGTTGCGTGTGTATGAACACAGTGAACAGGCTCAAACTTGCAGCCCAGGAGACTGCCATGTGCCCTGAGGCACCAATACACACAGAGTGTCAGGCACATCAGTCTGAGCAGACCTGGCCCTAGGCAGAACACCCAAGAGATACTTTTGGCTGAATGGGCCCTCCTCCTGGAGACAAGCCCCACCACTTCACTCAGGGGACCCTGCTCACTCTCAGCCCGCGTGGTGTGCATGGGACAGTCCCAAAGCTGGAGCAGGGCCCCCGGAACTCAGGAAGTACTGTGGGAAAGGGGGTGAGAGGTGGCATCTACAGAGGGGCAGGTGAGTGACGACACGAGTAGCCTTCCTTCCTGAAGGGATGTCTGTACAATGAACCTGGAGGTGAAGTAAGCCAGACATACAGAATGAACACTGCCAATTTCACCCATATGTAGTATCTGAAATTGGTGAATTGACAGAGACAGGAAGTAGGAGCCAGGAGAAGGGCAGAGTAGGGAGTTATTACTTGATAGGATGAAGTTTCAGTTTGGGATGGAGAAATTCTTGAGATGGATGGTGGAAATGGTTGCACAACAATGTGAACATACCTACTGCCACTCAGACATGGTATGTTTTTTGGTTATGTGTATTTTACTACAGCTTAAAAAAAGAAAGAAAACCCTGGACCAGTTGGGAGCTGACTTCTAAGTTATGTGACCTGTAATTCTTTTTTATTTTTTTGAGACAGTCTCACTATGTTGCCTAGACTGGCCCTGAGCTTCTTGACTCAAGTGGGCCTCCTGCAGAGCTGGAGCTACAGGTGCATGCCACCATACCCAGCTCCCTAAGTCCCTTTTTTGTTTCAATTAGTCAGCGCTGGGTTTTTTCAATTAGTCAGTGCTGGGTCAGCACAATCGACAGGGTCTTGAGTGGATCATGTTGAGCTGGGAAGATGCCTAATTAGGCCAGAGGCACAACCCATGCTGTGCCCCACTTCCTCCCTCTTCCTTTCAGTTTAATGACAGGCACAAGGCCCTCTGCCTCGGTGTCTCCCATTCCGTGACACACAGGTGAGGAAGAAAGGTCCTCCCACTGCATGCAGTCCTCCCACTCCAAAACACATCTTACTGCGTCTTCTGTCTTCATCAACTAGTAAGGGTGGTTTAGGCACAAGCACCCCCTGGAGGACAGACAGGCACATGGCCCGCACACCCTCCTCCCTCCACTCGGCAGACACAAGGTCATCTGGAGACAGGTCCACCAGCCAGGATAGGAGTTCACCTATGATCTGACAGCAGCCACGCTGCAGACGGCTCCCAGCAGACTCACCCTGTGGAACTGCTCGAAGGACTCCTCCCCTGGCACTGGGGGGTTCACCACGATGTCCATGGCAGCCTGTCCAGACACTGGCGGGCACAGGCGCACCGACAGCAGCTTCACCAGCTGGCCTTTGATCTCGGGGTGCAGGTTGATCACCTCCATGTAGCCTCCACGGTAGCCACACCTGGAGGGTGGAGGGGAGGCAGCACAGCTCCAGTCACAGGAAGACCTCACCGAGTGCAGTCTGCCAGCCAGGCTGTCACCACCCCAACACCAAACAGCCACTGGAAGGTGAACAGAAGTCCCGTGTGCCACCCTGCTTCCTTACAAGGAAAAGTGTGCGCTCTCCTTGCTCTCTCCCTACTTCCTGAGACACGAGAGCCCAGTACTGAAGATGGATGTCACATGCTGAGATGGCAGAGCCACCTGCTCCCTGTGCCTGACTGACCTAGCGGAGCGCTGCCTACCCTGGACTTCCTCCTACCTTCAGACCTTTATGTCAAAGAGATACACTTCCATCTTTTCAACCCACTGCATTTTGGGGTGTTTTGTTATAGCAACTTAGCCTGAAACCTAATCACCAGCAGCCGGCCGGCATACCCCTGACACACGCTCCAGGAGTGGGCACACACTCATTGCTAATGGGCATCTTTTTCTGGAATAACTTTTGCTGCCTGAAAACAAAGCAAACCCAAAGGAGGGCAAAGCTGAGAATCACAAAACCAGACACAGCAAGAAATCAGAGACAGCACTGACATCTTTTGTTTTGGATTTGACGCTGGAGATTGAACGAAGGCCCTTGCACCTGCCGAGTACTCACTCTACTACTGAGACACCTCCAGGCTCCCTGTTGACATCTTTAAGCCCTTTGGTTCAACTCTACCCCGGACTTTTAAAAAAATGCCTCTTTACTATGAATCAGTTCACTGACTTCCATAATCGGCAGGCAAAACATCCTGACTGATGCAAAGTCAAATCACATGAAGACAATAAATGAGTTTTAAAAGACGTAAAATGAGTTTTAAAAATATTTCTTAAACAAATCAGCAATATCAGTCATGCTATCTTACTGCCTCCTCCTAGGTCTGGTACTGCCAGAGTTTGGACTAATGACCACAGAAATACAGACATCCCGAGAAAGGGATCTGGTTACCTTCTGTGCACACCCTGTCCCAGCCTCAGAGCACCGGACATGAAGAGATACACCTTAGGGATCATGCAGCTGAATGGAACTGGCAAAGACAGATTCCTATCTGATCCCTGGACTCGACTTTCCAAGGCAGGAAGATAAACCTGGTATCTCGGAAACGGATACCCATAAGTGTTGAAAGGAAGAAAGTTTTATTTCGGTGATGGCGAACCATTTAGAGATGACTGCCCAAACTGTAACCCAAAACCCACTTATTTATCACAAAGTGCCAACATGGCAATTAAACCTGAATATTCCATGCTCAGCTGCTGGGGCGACTCGGCTCTCATGCCGACAGACAGGGCTTTGAGACCCTGCTGTGGCACGCATGCTATAGGTTTGCCACCACTGTATGTAATCCTCTGTAAGCAGAAATCAAATTGCACAAGCTTCTAATCCTAGGCAAGCAGAATCTGGGAACAATGGGGCGTAACTTAGAATAGCAGCATCCAGTGGACTGTCTGTTTAGCAGTAATCAGTAACAAGAGGTAGAGAGATGGCTAGGTATGCGACCAACACATCTGCCTCTGAAAAATAAATAGAAAACAGATTTATTTAGAAAAAGATCTACATAGTACCTCAAAGTCTGGCAAGGAGCCAGCGCCACTACCTGGGCAGACCAAAAGACGAGCACAAATGAACCCCTGCCCGCATCAACGAAGCCAAGGACAGTCTGGCAAGCAGGCCACAGGCACTCCCTGAACCTGGTGCATATATTTCATCCAGCTTCACAGCTAGACTGGCCTCCAGCCAGCCAAATGAGAACCCGTCCCGTGCTGACGCCTGGCACCGACAGCAGCCCCAGCACTGGCAATGACGCCCGCAGCGGCAAACTCACTGGCTGTCCTGTCTCCTGTGCAGGTTCTTCCCTCCTCTCAACCTGATCAGCGGTGGCCAGGCTCAGTCTTCAGACCTCTTTTCTATACTCACTGTGTGAGCGTGCGGGCTAAGGACCGGTATGCCGACACACGCAGATTTACATCTCCAGGCACGTGTCAGCCCTAAGGCTCAGACTCACACAAGCCATCTCTATCTGGACATAATTAGGCATCTGCAAATTTAACACGTCTGAAGCCAAACTCCCACTCTTTCCCTCCAGTGTTCTCCATCTTTTGAAGGCACTGCCATCCTTCCTGCTATGTGAACAAAAAACTTGGGATCCATCTTTTCCATCAGCAACTCCTACCAATTCCACCTTCAAATACATTTCAGATCTTCTCCCATTTCTATCCTGGCCCATGAAGTCCTGCCTGGGGCTACAGTGGCCTCCTGACTTGAGCTCCCACTTCAGCCCCACTACCCACCTCTCTTCAGGTTCTTCGATGGCCTCATCCCACAAGTAAAAGTCAAAGGTAACCAAAGGGGCCCAGGTGATCTGGTCTCCTACGACTGGTCTTGCCTTCTGTCACCTCCTCCCTCCCCAGTGCTTTCCAGCGCACCTGCCGCTCTCCACCATGCTGCGGATATTGGCCGAAGTGGCTCTGGGCCCCTGCGAGCCATCCCTTCTGCCTGCCATGCTCTCCCAGATACTCTCCTCCCTCCCTCCTGTGGGCCCGGGCTCAAAAGCCAGCTCCTCAGAGGGCCTGCGGTCCTAACCCCCGAGCAGGCACTACTGCCTCCTCTCCAGCCCTTCCCTCCACCTGTCATGGGATTTTACTCTTCTGTCTGTTGCCTCTGTCCTCACTAGAATGCAGGCTCTGTCAGGGCAGGGACTGCTGTAGTGTGCTGTGTCCTCAGAGCTTCCATCAGTGAATGCTCAGTAAACATTAGCCAAATGGGCAAATACAGTGTGGAAGCTGACCTTTTGGCCTCCCAGGTCATCTGGCACTAAGGCAGCCCTGCACACAGCTCGGTCCACAGCCTATTGGCATTTCCGCACTCACTCTGCCTCCCTGCCCCTCAGATTTTAGTCAATGTTGGATCAACAGCAACAGGGCTGCCAGGAAATACTCGGTGCTGGAAGCTGCTGTGGGACCCTGTTTTCCTTTCTGTCATCTATCTGTAGTCTGGTTTCTTCCAGCTTGGCTATGTGAGCCCTTGCACAGGGCCAATTCCCCATCACCCAGCGTCCTCCTCCTCCTGATCCCTAGATCAGCAGCAGCGGATAAGGGACACCTGTTCTGCATTCAAGTGGTTGGCCCATGTGGCAGAGGGGCAGACAGAGGGGTGGCAGCGTAGATCCTACAAAGGCCCAAGGACAGCGGAGGGAGGTAGAGGCCCACATACTCGCCCATGTAGCCCTTGGAGGTAGAGTGGAAGGAGGCGAGTTCCACGTTGCTGGAGTACTCGGGTCCCATTTCGTATAGCACCTTCTTAAAGGAGTGGAATCTGCAGTCTGGAGAGTACACATTGTCCTGGTACACCTGCAGGGGATGAGCCACAGGGACAGTCACTGAAAGTCCTTCCGAGAGGCCTGAGCCGGGAAGGCCCTGCCAAGTGCAGCCAAGGGAGATGCGCTGCAGCTGCTCGCGTTCACCTGCAGTCAGCTTGGGTCTGAGGTCCTGCCTGGGATGGCCTGGCCAGCCCGGCTCCGATGCCACGTCCATGGAGCCTGCTTGGCGGAGCCTCCACAATGAGGAGGAGGAAAGGCCTCAGGCTGGATACCGCGCCCACGAAAGACAGCTGAGGAGCTCACCTGCTTTCTCTCATTCCCACCCAACCTCCAGGTTTCCTTTCTACCTCATCAGGCCAGTGCTGATACCAACAATTCACATCTTTCCAACAAACTTTCCTCCTACAACATAATGTTCGCTCCCTTTAATAACATTAATCATGACAGCAGTTAATGCATCCTGTTAACCCTGGAGTTAAGCCTGTTGTGTGTCCTTTCTAACACTTACCTGGTTTAGAATTACTCTGCTTTTCTTCCCACTTTTCTCTGCCAGAGCAGCACCCACACCCATGCTGTTGTTCCCTGTCCCCAGAGTCCACCACTCACAGCCTCCAAGCTGCCTCCCCTGCCCTTTGAGAGTAACTTCTCACAGCCATCTGGAAGATCAGGGTGGTTGTTGGGGCCTATGGGTCGGCAGGCTCCATCTGCCACCAGCCAGACCCAGACCTACTCCTCCTCTTCCTCCCGGATCCCAGGTAGGGGCAGCTAGGGCACAAGTCACGAGGAAAACTATGGGTCTCTCTGCTGCTCCTTCCTTTAGAAATGAAGAGTTCAGTTCTGCCTATTATTAATTATGGAACAAATTGGTGGGTGAGCTGTGTGTATGTGTGCTGGTGGTTTGGGGACGCTACCTAGTAAAGAGATGAAAGTACAGTGATACACTAGAAGCTACGACTAACTAGAAACCAGCAGAAATGAAGATGAAATGAAAGTGGAATTTGATAGATTATCAATTTCTTCCCTGCAGAGCAGAAAAAGAATATGTAGGCCTCAACCCCAGCAGTGGGTTCAGGAGGCACCAGATATGGGGTTAAGATCCCCCTCTCAATGGGTTGTTAAGAGAATTAAATGAGACAGGAGACACAGAAGTATACAAGGCACAGAACTGCAGCTTTGAGGAGTAGACTTTGGTCGTTTCTGCCACACTGGCACCACTGTCCCTTTTTCTGTTAGGAGTCCCTCAATTTGTCCTCAGGAAATGGCCCGCCCAGATGTTCTTCTGGAGGTTTGGGAGAAAACAGGCAGAGAGCCCACACCCAATTTACATATTGTAAATTATAAACCACAGTGATTGGTCCAGCAATGGGACTGTGACTGTAGCTGAACCAATGAGGTACAATTCTGAGACATTTGATAGAACTATTAGGGTGAAAAACCTTCCTTCTAGGTTGGGAAGACAACGGGCCTATGTATGAGGAAACATTGAGAGACGGAAAAGGGAAAGAGGAAGCTAGGGTTTGAATCACTGGATACAGCAGCACACCCACCATTATTGTTTCTTTAAGTTTAAATTTAAAGTTATTTGGGTTAAATTTTTAAAATTTATGAGTCCAAAGCAACACGAGAACAATTTAGGTCACAGACTCATAGATAGTATAACTGATCATACTTATCCTTGAACAGAATCACTCCTCCAACACCTAGAAAGAGTTCTCTGGCTGCAGAACAATCAGGCCTGGATCCCTCCCCTAAAGCAGAAAGCTCACCTCCACCCCTCTCCGAGGGGGAGGCTGGGACTACTCTTACCTCATCAGCCAGGAGAAAGAGCTTCTCTTCCCAGGCAAAGTGAATCACATCTTCTATGCACTTTCTGCTTTGTACCTGGCCTATAAAATCCCCAAGAAAACCAAAATGTAGGTTGTAATGTTGTTTAAACTTTTCCCAGGTCAGAATCCCACCCAGAATAGCTCGGGTGTCCTGTGTTCCCTTTAAGATTCCAAGAGACCACCCCACTGGTTGCAATGCACGACGGTGTAGTCAACCTCCAGGGTCACCTGGAGGCTCAGTCCCCTCCAGTTGACTTGCCAAAGCCAAGGATGCAGGGGCAGTAGTGTTTCACACTCAACTTTCTCGTTATTCTCATGAGTGGAGGATGTGTGTGCAGGATTTGCCTGTCTGTCCTGGAGGACAGGGAGGCATGGAAGTGGCATGAAGAAGAGGAAAATGAAACTGAAGGAATTGAATCTATTGGCTTACCCTGTCCCCAGCTTACTGCGTACCAGCAGCAGATAATGGGGAGAACTGCATGGCTGATATGGTAACCGGCTAGTTTTACTGGAGCAACATGGGCGGTATTTTCAATTTGTGGAAACACCTTCTCCCCAGAGAGGGACACATGATCCCTGAGAGGCAGGGACAGGGTCCATCCTGGCTCACTGTCCATCCTCAAGGCTGGCACTCAGCAGGTGTTCAATAAATATTTGCTGAACAACACTGAATAAACGATCCCGGGCAACAACTTTGGTATCTCTTGCCAGCTACTCCCGGAGAACTGGGCATCTCTAAAGACCATCAAGATAATCACCTTGGAGTTCTCCTTGGCTTAGGTGCCCTCTTTCAGGACTTAACACCAACAGGCAGTACATCCACCACCCATGTTAGAGTAACACAGCAGCTTGTGGGAAGTGTCCTGGCACGGTTGGGAGGGTAGCACAAGTAACAAGGGGGAGTGAGGCCTCTCCTGTGCTCTCTGAAGCAGACACTCGGAGTGTGGCTCCAGCAATGTCTGACACACTCACAGTGTCCTCCAGGAAAGCACCAGTATGATCAGGCCTGCCAATTTCTTTCAAAAAGACGTTTCTTTACACATATGTGTATCTATGTGTGTTATGGGTATCTAAGTTTATGTACATATGTGCATATATATGTGCATATTTACGTATATATCTCTTATACAAAGCAGTACACAGAATATTGTTTTTGTTAAAAACAAAAATGCCTATACTTTTGTCTATATAAAAATGTAAAAAATGTCTGGGAAAAACATATGCATGTATCTTGTAAGAGTAGGTACAGTTCAGCCAGGATTTCTGCCTACAGCAACAAACTAATTTTTCTGTTTCTCTCTCTCTTTTTTTGCAGTACTGGGGATTGAACTCAGGGGCTTTGCACTGAATTACATCTCCAGCTCTTTTTCTTTTCTTGCCTTTTTTTTTTTTTTTTTTTTTTTTTTTTTTTTTTTTTTTTTTTTAGACAGGGTCTCACTATATACCTCAGGCTGACCCTGAACTCCCTGTGTAGCCCAGGCTGGCCTCAATTCACAGTGATCCTCCTGCCTCAGTCTCTCAAAGAGTGCTGGGAGTGTAGGTGTGGACACCACACCCGCCTTATTTTTCATTTTGAGTCAGGGCTTTACTAAATTCCCCAAATAGAACTCAAACTTGCAGTCCTTTTGCCTCTGTCTTCCAGAGTGCTGCAATTATAGGCATGTGCCACCATGCCCGGCTTGACCCAGTTTCTTTATTAAGGAAAGGACTTTTCTTTTACTAAGTAGGCTTCCTACGAAGCAAGCTCAGTGCAATGGGATTCCAAGAGTGTGGCAGGCCCTAGTTTTCAAAAGGAACCAGCACTGTTCTCACAGGTAGACAGGAACTGGCTACATCAAGGGCAGAATCTGCCTGCAAACCCTGCTGGTCTTGCTCTCTCATACGTGTCATTCCACAACTGTATCTTGTCAGAATACAAGCAAGATCATGAGCACCAGAATATGCAAAAACATGTTCACTAAATGCTAGGGCAACACGAAGAGAAACTGAGGAAGGACCAGAGCCTCAAAAAGCCTGCGGTGTGGTAGAGGAAATAAGATTCAATGGATGCAAATAATGCACATAATGCAAACCTGAGGGCGAGGACAGAGCTTGTATCTCTCCAGTGCCTGGCAGACAGCAGTCACTTAAAGCACACCTGCTGAGCCACTGAAGGGGACAAACCCATCAACAGTGGTAGAGAAAAAGGGAAAGTTACATGTGGGCTTAATGGGGCCAAGAGACAAGAGATGTAGCTTTGATACAGGCCACCAAAGGCTGGAGAGCACTTCCTAAGTGCCTGTCATCGGTCTGGGCCAAAGAAATTTCTTGTGAACTGGTGGGAGTATATATAGCTTGTGTCTGCTGAGTGTCCTTTGCTTTTTTGAGCAACAGATCACAACTGCGCTATGGAGAACTCTGGTAGGAGGTGCTGGCACAGACCTGGCCAGAGTCCTGGTGACTGGTTCAGGCATGGGCAGGTAACCCAATGCAGGCCAGTGAGATTCTGGCCTGGGACTTCTGGTCAACCCACGGGAGACACACCCCTCTAATGCTGCTGAGCTGGGCGGCTGGTGGGCAACAGCTAGAGGTGATGAAGGCCAATCCAAGGACAGGTCCTTCCTGAGAAGCAATCCAGCATGGAGGACAGCAGGGCTAAGTGGACTGAGGTTCTTCTGACAATGACACTGGTTCAGATGTACTGCTTTGACCCCCGCTGGGACTTTATGGCACCATGATCCAGTTCCCTGAGTCTTGAGTTGGGTTTCTGTCTTGAAACCAAAAGAGCCCTGGCTTGATACCCCCATGCACTTTTGACACCTTTTAGCCAGGCTGGTCACAGAAGTGTGGTCTGGACAAGACACACGGTCACCACAGATGGCTTCCCAGGTTCCACTGCTCCTCTTCTGATAACTGATTTTCATACATTAAGACCCAAAGAGCAAAACCATATTCTGCCCATTGACAAAGTTACTCTTTATACAAATTACCTACATTAACACACATTCACATGATCCCCTTACTTAGAACAAGAAAGTCTCTGGTGCTGTTATTTCTTCCCAGACAGCTGGGTGAAAAGATTTACGCAAACACCTGGCCAAGAAAGTGCTGACTCGAGTAGATGAGGTACACATCCTTTCTAACATTTTGCAGGACTAGCAAACATGGTCCTGGGACCAGCAGAAGTATCACCTGGGAGTGTATTAGAACTGCAAGTTCTCAAGCCCTGCCCGGTTCAATTACATCAGAATATCTGTGAGTGGGGCCACAATCTGCATTTTAACAAGCTAAAGTTAGAGAACCACTGTTGTAAGGAAGTAGTTTTCATCAGCTGCACTGAATACTGATGCCTGGGCCTCAGCCCCAGAGAGTCTGAGGTATGGCTTGGGCCTTTCAGATTTTTTTCAAAGCTCCCTTTGTGATTCTAATATACAACTGGATGGGGACTCAGTTCTCTGTCATTTTCCTGCTGCATCCTGGTGAGACTCTCCATCCCTTCCCCCAAGGTGCTTGGGTAAATACACCAGTGTTACTGCCAGCTGCACCCATTTTCTGCACTCAGGAATTCAAGTGGTGCTTTCAGCTGATTGAAGCATCATTTGATGTTCCCGAGAAGCAGATTCCACAATCAACTCCAACGCATTTTGGCCCAGACTCAATTTATCTCAACAAAGGAAGAGAGAGAAGCCCTTGTTCTCTATATCCAAACAGCATGGGAGCATATGAAGCCAGCAGCCCAGAAAGATCAAAACAGGCAGGACTGTGTACTTTTTGAAAAGAAAAATATGCAAAATTGGGAGTGCTTTGCAATTTCTGGAAATGGGCTTTTTGTTTTCTGGTTTGCTTTTGCTTTCAATATGGCATTTCCTTCTCAGGCCTCAAGGTACAGAGCAATGCTGTGTCGAAGGGAAAAAAAAAGATGCACATAGCAGCATTCTGAAAACTGGTTCAGAAAATAAGTGGGAGTGAAAATAAGGTCTAGGGTAAATGGTGACAGTCTGTGTGAGAATAATCTCAAGGAGGTGAGTCTCTACACATGCAGGAATGGGAAAGGAAAACTGATCTTTAACGGAATGCTGTCCGAGGAAATGCCTGCATTTGGGTGCCTCCTGAGGCAAATCTCATGGCTCTCTGTTAGAAAATCTGGAAATGGCTTGGGAAATGGTGTAGAGAGCAGACAGGGCCGCTCATTATTTCTTAACTCTTTAGTGTGTAAATGTCAACTACACCCCACCTCCCAGAAACATGCAGAGAAGGGAGAAGCCGACCTGTGGGGTTCCCTGGGTTGATGATGCAGAGCACCTTGGGGTCACAGTGGTCTTTGGCCTCTCGCACGGCTCGCCGGAGTTCGTTCACATTCAGGGCCCAACAGTTCTCCTCGTCCAAGTAGTAATTCACCTGGATGGCGTCAAGCTCTGAGATGACGGCCGAGTAGAGGGGGTACTGTGGGATGGGGATCATCACCCCTGTCCGCGACTTGCCACCCCCAGAGACAAGGATCTTCAGGATTGTCTGGAACCAAAGAGTCAGTCAGAAGGCCCCTGCCACTCCTCCCTCTTCAGGGCCTGTTGGGCAGCCAAGTCAGTTGGTCCCAAGCCCAATTTTTGCCACTGACCCCACTTCCTGCTCCAGTGTAACCCGAGCAGCTGTGTCGCTTCCCTAAAATGCCACTCCCTCATCTATAAAGTCATGGCTGCTGGAAGGAGGGAGCCAAACCGGATGTTGTAAAGGTCTCAGCACAGTGTTGTGCACATGGCAGGTACATAAAGTCTCAAATCTTAGGGTTTTGTTTCGTTTTGTGGCACTGAGGATTGAACCCAGGGAGTTCTGATCTATAATTCCAGCCCCTTTTTAATTATTTTGTGGTACTGGGGATTGAACCCAAGGCCTCACAGCTGCACTATATTTGCAGCTTTTGTAAAAACATTTGGAGACAGGTTCTCACTAAATTGCCCATCCTATCCTTGAACTTGATCCTCCTGCCTCAGCCTCCTGAATATCTGGGATTAGAGGCCTGTGTCACCATGCCCAGCCTTGTTAGTACTTTTAGTATCTAAACAACATTTATCCCAATAATAGCCCTGTCTCAGAATTATTATGACCCAACCTGAGTCCCAGATTTAGAATCTGACCATAAGTACCAGGTGCCAAAGGCTAGAAAGACCCTTGAATGAAGACAGTTGAAATGGGATGAAATACCCAACCGCTGCCACCAGATGGCACTTTGACCTGCTTTCAAGGCCGAGCAGAGTGCTTGTTTGTGGGATTCCTGAGAAGCAGGCCACGGGAATCCAGGGGCGTATTGGTGGAGGCAGCAGTAATTCACTGAATTACTAAACCAAACCCCTCACAGGGAGAGCTCCACCTAACGCAGTGTAGGTCTCTTCTCAGGAGCAGCGCCTTGCTCCAAGTATGACTCCAAAGTGCAAAGACTTGTTCTTTCCACTGAGACTCTGGACACTGTCTCTCCTCCTCCAGGACTTCCTCCCAGGACTGGGGTTCTTGGGGTAAGGAGAGGGGCTTGGACAGCAAAGAACAGTGGAAGATGCTAAGGCTGGGGACTGAAGTCCTAACATCGAAATCCCAAATGTCACAAGAATTGGCTCAAAGCAGGCTCCACCTAATGACTGGGCCTGTTTCCTCAAGGGCTCCAGTAAGAATTTAAAAATTTGAAACACTTTGGGAAAGGAATAAAACACTGAACAAGCATCAAAAATGAGAGTCTCTGAAGTCAGGAACTAAAGACAGCCGCAGTAATGAGGAACTATGTAGGACAGCACACCAATCCCTGAGTAGGGAGAACCACTGAGCTGGCAGCACCTAGCACCAGGCAGGCCCCAGGCGGCTGTCAGAGGGACGGAGGGAGACAGCTCCCCGAGCATCAGGAGGCCCCGGGCTCCAGCCCATCACCTCGAAAAGGCCGCAGGTCCCTACGCACAGGAGCTTAGGGTCCTCCAGCCCAGTGACCATCAGCACCACCCCCCCCCCCCCAGCCACAGCTGACCGGAGCCCGAGTCACCTCTTCTCTCGTCTCCTTAATGCACTCTCGTATCAATGAGGTTCCTCCCAGCTGAAGCTGAAGTTGAATATTCATCAAATATGTGCCCTTCTTGCCTCACTCTCTTGGGGCCCAAATCCTCACTGTGGCCCTCACTGTGTGCTCCTCCACCCTGTTCCCTGACTGTCCACTGCCAAGCAGCAGGCTCTCCCAGCTCTGGGCCTCTCATGGTGCCCTTCGGGTCAGACACGATCCCTCACCAGCCTGCCCTGCTCACTCCTGTCCACCTTTCAGCCTCCTTGACACCACCCTATCAGCTCAGTATCCCTTCTACTCCCTCCTGCAGCACTCTGTCCCCTACACTGCGGAAGAGAAACTGAAAACTGGTGCTGTGACTTTATTTACGGGATGGCAATGCTGGCGTGAAGACAGAGGTCAAATGACATGCTTGGCTCCCCAGCACCAGGCGCCGTGCCTGGAAAAGGAGGATGTGGTACGTGCTGAGTGACAGAAAGGTCATCGGGCACCTTGGTGTACCCCGTGACTCCTCTCCAGCCAGACCTGCTGGTGGGGACTCTGCAGGGAGACTGAGTCTGCAGTAATGTCTGGGGCATGGAAGACTAAAAGCGGTAAGGACTGCATGCTCCCAGGACAGAAGGACCATACGGTGGCCTGTCACCTCACTGGCCCTAGCAGGCAAAGCTGCTCTTCATGTGAATGAGCACAGAAGGAACGAGGTGCCCTCACACATACGGAAATGCCGTCACTTGCTCCAGTAGTCAGGTAAATGTTGTCTGGGTCCGCAGGCACGCCCCCGTCTCTCCTAGTGATATAGGCAGCCACATCTTCACGGATGCAGTTGACACCTTGGCTGGCGCTGTAAGACCCTGTAAGACAGCAGGCAAGACAGCAACTAGAGACAGGATGCCCAGTTCCACAGAACCAGTGTACTATCTGCACAATTAACTAGGGGGAGGTCTCAGGTGGGCCCAGCTCCTAATGCTCTGGGCCCTGGAATCGTGGCAAGCTGCTTAACCACTTACCTGGGCTTCGTCCACCTAGCCTTGCTTCCATGCAGTCATCCACCTAATATTTACCGTGTATCTACTCTATTTTAAGCCTTATTCTAGACCCTGGCTTCTAACCAGTCAATGGTGTCCATCCCTGTCCTACCAGCACTCCTGAGATGGACATCTGGAATTCCTATGCTTTTCTTCAGTTGTGGGCAAATACTTCCACAGAACTTGAGAGGGTGGGTCAACACCGACCAGCACGAACCGCAGAGCCCTGGGGCCGTTAGTCCCATGCCAAGAACATCCTCAGACTGCTGCCGTTTAGGATTAAAAGTCAGGCTGCTGTTTATATGAAATTTAGAACCAGGCAAAACTAACTGATGGTAGTGAAAGGAGCAGTGGTAACTACTGGCTGGACAGGAGCACCCACGGGCCCTCTGGGCTGCTGGATCTGGGTGGGGGGGTTCCAGAAGTGTGTGTCTATGTAAAAAATTATTCAGTTATTCAGGCTATACATTAATAGTGGTACCTCTTACTATGTTTGTTATAGCTCCATTAAAGCTTTGTTTTGTTCGCAGTGCTGGAAACTGAACCCAGCACCTCGCACACTCGGCCAGTGGTGGCGAACCAACGGCACGCGTGCAGCAGACTAGAGAGGCGGCTGTGCTGTGCTGGAGAGCTCCCCTGCAAGGAGTACACTGACACTCGGAGCTCCTCGTCCCTTTCCTTCTCTCACTGCCCTTCCACTCTGCAGGATCTTGCCCACCACACCAGCCAGGTGCCTCCTTCTTCCTGCCTGAGTCCTGGCTCCCTTAGATCCCCAGGACGTCACCACTGGCGAACCTTCCACCCTTACTAGGACGCTCCAGTGGAATTTTTTTTTTTTTGTCTTTAGATCTTCTGCTGCTGCAAACCACACCGTGCTGGTCCTTCAGGCTCATTTCTAGTTTGTCTCCAGGAGCTCTGCTTAAAGACTGTTCCATTCCCAGTCTTTCTCTTGGGTTGGAATTTCTCTAATTATTTCATGCAGAAGAAGCCCTTCCTTCCCACGTTGCCTGTATGTTCCCTGAGGAAAGGACTGTTTCCTATTTTTTTATGCATCTCTCCTAGGGCATCTAGCCTACTTCCGGGCCTACATCACACCCTACTTAGGGCTCACTGCCCTGAAGACAGCCAAACTGGCACCATCACTGCTGCCAACTCCCAACTGCATTGAGTACTGCTGTACCTAGAACAATTCACTTGGACCACATTCAGTTTCCAAACCTCAGGGCCTTTGCACACATGGTTCCCTCTGTTTGATGTGCATTACTTGTTCTCCACATGAGCTTGAATGCTTTCTTCCTTTAAGCCCTTGACATTAGAATCCCTTGGTACGTTCTCATTCCCTCTGTCCCTTTTCCAGTAAGTTAATGGAAGCATCTGAATTGTCCTTCATGCTTGTTTCTCCCAAATCTGATAGCAGCTTCAGCATGGAAACTCCACCTGCCTTGTTCAGCAGTGTCCTTCCGTGTCTGGCTGGAACAGCACTTAGTTCACGATTGGTTCCCCAGGGGGGAGGTGGACGTGGGTACAGAGACCCTACCACAGCTAGGCAGTGTGATAGGTCTTGACCTCAATCCTGTTTAAGATCCAGAATACAGCCTAAGAACTGAATTACTTGTCAAACTGACAATAAATAAAGCCCTAGTAAGAAATCATTTTACAGGGCATGATAAAAACATCCTGGGTGAGCTTTGAGACTTCCTGTACATATTTAGTAATCCCACTTGGGTCAGGGTGGCCCTGGAGCACAGTGACATGTTCCATTTATTTCTATAGGCAGGAAAGTGCTCAGGCTGCCCGAGGCTTAGTTAGCAGAGAATGACACTCCTGTGTTCCTGTTGTAGCAAGGACACTGCCTGCTCCCCACACAGGCAGGGCCTAGTGGTGCCCCTATGGAAGCGGGGCTCCTCTGGCCTTGCAAGCCCAGAAGATGGGGACAAGCACTGCTGTGCTTAAGGACTGGGGGTGAGACTGCACTTCTCTTGACTGTGTTCATGAGCTCCTAGGACAGAACTCCAGGTCACAAAAACTTAAAGGTCAACTGGTCTCAAGAAATGTTCAACATCACTAGTCATTCGAGAAATGCAAATCAAAACAACGTTAAGATTCCACCTCACTCCAGAAAGAACTGCGTATATGGGAAAATCAACCAATAACAAATGCTGGCGGGGCTGTGGGGAAAAAGGAACACTCTTCCACTGTTGGTGGGACTGTAGACTGGTCCAGCCACTGTGGAAATCAATATGGAGATTCCTCAAAAAAAAAAAAAGGTCAACTGGTCTCTCACAGTAAAACTCCGAGAGGCTGTGTCCCACAGACACAGCCTCTAATCCCGTCCCATCTTTGGCTGACAGAGTTGCAAA